>BQKZ01000431.1:60101-79905 GCA_036244855.1 Temnopleurus reevesii | reverse complement strand
TGTTTTTGACATTGTAGAACGGGTAATTGTACTTCGATGTATGAGGGAGAAGTATATACCCCGTTTCTTCATTGACATTTGCGTAATGTTTAGATTCGTAGATATCAAATCTGAAATTTTTTCCCAGATCTTGCATTTAATACATTGACTTCTGAATCCTTTGATTCCTTGATACATTGGGCAGACACAGCTCTGTCCCAGTAGTCAATGGGTTAATGCTAATTAATACTTTAATGTGCTATCTGCAGAAGATATGAAATCTCTGAAATATCTTTTTTTTTATGGATAGGATGAATTAAAATCACATATCCTTTTAAAGTATTCTATCTTTATTTTTACAAGAAGTAATGTTATGATCATTATAACATAATAATTCATTCAAATGACTGTACTACATACAATTCAAATCAGACTACATGCAGAATTCACGTCTGTAACCCCTTCAAATTACCCTTTTCTCTCCCCTTTATCTATTTCTCCTAATCATTTCACTGTTTCGCTTCTGTTTCAGCTTATGTCGAGGAGTTTGAGCAGTGCTGGAAGTCGCTCTGGAGGATGGCTTCCTTGTCGACTAACTCGTCGAGCACCATCCACCAGCCGGCTCGCTTTATCGTCATCGGGGGCGACCCGGGGGTTGGGAAGACCAGGTTACTGCGGTCTGTCATAGATACCGCCAAGGGCATGAATATGGCGTAAGTATTCATCACCACAAAGGCCCCGTTGCTTTAAATTTGCAATGAGAGAGCTTTGGGTGTTGCTGGAAAGTTGAAATCAACTGCAAATTTATCAAAACTTATATAAAATTTTGTCTTTGATGTACACCAACTTCCACCTTCATTTCGACTTCTATCTGCCTGGATAATTCTTAAATCTGGAATATCAATCTCACTGCCAGATACAGAAGAATCTAAGCTTTTCTTATAAAGGCATAATATCTTACTTATTTACATAAGATGTCTGAAGTTTTGTCGATGTTCTTTAGCAAAGAACTCATGTTTAGATGGGCAATATTAATGGCAGGGCAGATAATAATTTGACTCTTATGACAATTTCGTCGGGGTTTTGATAGTCATATTAACAATTTGACTTGTTTGTTTTCTTTTGTGATATGCATTCAATGTCAGTACCATAATCAATACCCACATGTCTTGGTAATTCATAAAACAAACACGGTTAAATATTTAGCCCGCATAAGACAAACATGTGTCTTTGGAAGAATTTTATCATAAAAGATGTGCACATCGTTTACAAGATACACACAAAAGTGCGTTATGGGTAGATTTGACTTCTTTTGAACAGGTCAAACATGGAAACATAAATTTTTTTCTTCAGTTGTTGCACGTTTGGGTAAGAATACAGAATTACTTATTAGCATGGAGATATTTTTTATAAATATATATACTTTATTGTTCATCTCAGAGTAATACAACCATATTTACAGACATATAAACCTAGAATAAACACTGCAGGAACAGAGTACAAAAGGTATGAAATAGAAACAACAACAACAGCAAACTACACGTATAACAAAATGCCTGAATCAAATGGAACATATAACGAAAATTACGACATTGAATGATCAAGATAATTGATGCCCCTTACGGTGCAGTTTGGCATCATCAACAGTCAACACACGGATCTTACCATCTTGAGTCCACAGTTTCTTAACAGAGGCATGTTTCAAGAGATCATTGACTAGTTGCTGCCGTTTCGATGTCAGACTTTCTTGTATGAAGATCTCTTTCGTTTATTCGAGTTTCATTAGGTCTTTCCGGGCATTGTACGTACATGTAAACGAATAGTAATGATAATAATATCTCTTATCTAACCAGGGTAACCACTTTCCGCTGTAAGCTGTTCTTCTTGCATGCCCTGCATAACATTAGGTTATGTTTACCCTTCTCCATTCTTAAATACCGAGCGCCTGGCCAAATGGAAAAGAAGGGTCCTTTTTTAAAAAATGTATTTGGTATGACTCGGCCGGGGATCGCACCTACCACCTCATGTTCATGGGGCAGACACTCTTATGTTATACCTTGCAAATTTCACGATGATTTTGCTTCGGTGTTGGTTTATTCGAGTCTGTCGAGACGTCAGCGTGAGGCCTGGGTTGAATCATTGTCGATGATGCTGGGAGGCGTCCCAATTTTCAGGCTTATGTTGATGACATCCATGACAAGATTGTCCGTATTTTCGTTTGCGCTTTCAGGTATTCCGTATATCTGGAGACAGTTACGTCGGCTGTACTGCTCGACGTTTTCATTACCTGCTTCAAGATATATTATTGTTCCCTTGAGGTGTTCTATCTTATTTTCCAGCGATTTTATTACTTTTTGATGTTCTTCCAGGTCAAGTTCAATTGTACAGTGCATGTTTTGTGTGAATTCCTCTTTAAATCTATTCTATATTTAACTCGCCAGAGTTGATACCAATACGTACGTCAGACGCGAGAGCCATCGTGATCTGCGCTTTACTAGGTTAAGTAATCAGTGTTCTCATTGTTCTCTCCAAGTAGCTCACTGGGGTAACCACCTGAGCTGTTCGAGGCTCAGACGTCCTGGTCAGTTCCCGAACCTTCGGGATCATCAGACATGTCAGGGATCGGGATCTCCTCCACTTCGCCAGCATTCTCGTCACTAAATTTTATAGTCGAAGTTTAGGAGTTCTTCTTCCATTGCCCTTCCTTTCTTGGCTCGACCCGTAGTCAAGAGAAAGCACCAGACCTTAGGAGTCTGTAGACTTTTAGAAGTCCATACAAGGATATAAATATCCACATTCCAGGAAAGATAAGAAGAAAAATTTAGAAACAAAATACCGTGTCAGCTGACCATTTCTGACCATCGCATCGCCCTAAATTTCATTTAACAATTCTGTCATTCTCACTGCCTAGTGTACATACCTGTTGCCCCAACATCGGCCAGTCGAGTACGCCTTATCAAACCATCTGCTGTGTGGTGCTACAGCTCCTGGATCTTCAGGACACCGGGAGCCCACAGGAGAGAGACCAACGTGTAGAGATTTTACCGTCACGGTCAGTCCCCGTTCCTTTGGGGTCCTACGAGATCGGGAACTCGTCCATTTAATCACTTCCGCACTAGATTTTGTACTCGATGTTAACGAGCTCTTCTTCCTTTTCTTGGCTTGACCCATAGTCTTGGGAAAGCAACAGACCATAGGAGTCTGTAGACCTCAGAAGTCCCAACAAGGTTGGAAATATATAACCTTTACGGAAAATCAGAAGAAAAATACTGTGTCAGCTGACAATTTATGACCATCTCCCTGAATTTAACCAAACCGTTGTTTCATTCACACCTCCCAGGGTATACACCTGTCGCCCGAGCGTCGGCCAGTCGAGCACGCCTTATCACACCATCTGCTCCGTGGTGCTCCAGCTCCTGGATCTCCAGGACATCGGGAGCCCACAGGAGAGGGAGCATCGCCTCCAGGAGCGCTTCGAGGACACGGAGCTCTTCTGGCATCTATGTCTCCTCAATGATCTGCTCGGTATACAGGTAGGTTAATGACAGGAAGTAATTCACAATATTGCGTCAAACAACAAAAGGCTTGAAAATGTAGGTTATCACAATCCTGGTAATGTTGATATTGATAATGATTATAATTTTGATGTCGATGGTGAATCTCCTCATTTGGAAGTGTAGTGGGCTTGATGAACAGTAAATAAATCCTACACAGCAGGGGCCTTGTCGAAATATGTAGGAGTACTCTGAATAGGGGGAGATAGCTAGGGAACAATTGATACTAAACATGAACGTCCTCAAATCACCCAAATAATCAATTTAGTATACCCATGACTTCACTGTCCCCTTTTGCGGGATGATTTAAACCCTACGACTAACATAGGACTCCGGTTTACTAGTAATATTGGGTAGTCTTGAAGAGGTCACGAGTAATAACCTCGCACGTTTTCTTCCCAATGCCCGGTCACTCTCTTAAAGAACAGTAAAGTGTTGCACCGACTTATGGCTCTTCGAGACAAAATTCTCTATGTCATCCTAGTATTTTCTAAGTCGCCATTTGCTCAATCTTTTGTTCTTTTTTAAATATATTTTCAGATCCCCGTAACCGATGAAATCGCTGATCTGTCCCAACGGGAGCGGACACAGGCTCGTCATGCCGTGCTAGCCTACATTGTATCTGAAGCCAGGAACAGAGACAGTGCTGGAACCCTGATAGCAATAGACGACGCGCACTACATCGACCAAGATTCCTGGACGTATCTGGAGGCCCTGCCTTCCAAGTATTGCCTCGTTGCTTTAGGTGTGTAATGTTTGAAAAATAAAAATAGGTACTCCTGTGATTGATATTGAAAGCACATCGGCTGCTGGATCCAGCAATGTTGTCAAATATTTAACAAGACATTCAGGAGACATGTCATTTGAGGATCATTCAAAAGCAAAAAGCCTTTGTCGAAAGCAGTCTCCAGATCCATTTTCGCAATCGTATGGCTCTTCTGCCACAACATGTTATGGGCTATTACTTTCCTATGTTCTTACTTGCCAATTAAGGGCCAGGCGAATAAGACAGAATATTCGTTTTTAACAATCTTCTGTATGACTCAGTCCAATTGTTATGTTCCATGAGCACTTAAAATATGGAAACATATGTTAAGTACTTTCCCAAAACATAGTTTCAATATCAATTTGTTTAAATGCATTATTTTCTTGAACTCTTGAACCAACTGGCTATCCATCTGGCTATCCATCAATGTCCATCTTGTTTCTCCAGCCATGGGAAGCTTCAGACGTGATGCTGAGGTACCTATCGCAGCCTCCAGGATCCTGCAGGCTAGGAGCACTCTCCACATCAAGCTCCAAGGCCTGGAGCCACAGTGCATGGAGCCGCTTCTTTGCCAGCTTCTAGAGATGGACAGCGTACCCAGAGAGCTTACAATGTAAGTACATCATGTTTGTGTTTCCATGATCATATGAATACCTTAAGGATATTGTAAGCCAGTAGCACCCTTCACATCAAGCTCCAAGGCCTGGAGCCACAGTGCATGGAACCATTGCTCTGCCAGCTCCTGGAAATGGATAGCGTACCACGGGAGCTTACAACGCAAATATAAAATGATAATGTTTCAGTTATAGTCGCAATATCTTTAGGAATCTGCAGGCCAGGAGCGTCCTCCACATCAAGCTCCAGGGCCTGGAGCCGCAATATGTGGAGCCACTATTCTGTCAGCTTCTGTTGGAGATGAACAGTGTACCGATAGAGCTTACAATGTGAGTAAATTATAGCAGTGCTGCAGTGATTGTCGTAACATATCTAGGATGTTGCAGACCAGGAGCACCCTCCACATCAAGCTCCAAGGCCGGGAGCCTCAGTGCATGGAGCCGCTACTTTGCCAGCTCCTGGAAATGGATAGCGTACCGAAGGAGCTTACATTGTGAGTAAATCGCATTGTTTTTTTTTTCATTACTGATGAGAGTGTCCTGCGAATAGGAACCTGCGAGACAGAAGAACCCTTTATGTTAAGTTCCAGTGCCTGGAAACAATTCTTTGTCAGCTCCTCGAAATGGACAGTTGAACGAGGGAGCTTACAATGTGAGTAAAGTTTAGTTTATAGTATATCAGGTATAATGACAGTGGTATATTAAGGACCCTATAATCCAGGAGCACCTAGAGCTTCTAGTGCATGGACTCGATGCTCTGGTGGATCCAGGATTTTCAATGGAAATTGTTGTCGCCTCTTATTGAGGTAATGTCAAACACAAGATTGTTACAACTTGACTTTTAGGACAGACTGAGTAAATAAAACTTTAAATTGGTGGTTGAAAGATTTTGTTGTTCTTTTATTAGAATGCTGACGTCACATCAGCCCAATCGTATCAATCCTTCATGGGTGAACCAGTGTGTATTCAACATGCTCCATCATCAGCAGCTTGAGCTCCATAGCGAAGGGGAGAAGACAGAGTGTCGGGTTGCTAAGGGGGTCAGGCTCATGGAGCTAGATATTCCACCGTCTCTTCGAGGTAAGACATTGCATTTATACTGAGAGGACACGATTAGAGGGTGGTGTATAAGAAAGCGATTTCACACAGCAAAATACCGTTCACAGATATATTGTACGGTCCACAGTAATGTCTTGCCACCCACAGTTGTATGCTGATAAGATCCACAGTCATATATAATGATCTATACTCATTATCTTACCGTCCATAGTCAGATTATACACTCCAGTCATATTTTGCCTTCCACTGTCAGAATCTTAAAACCCACAGTGATTACCATATACTCCACAGTACACAATACAGTCAATTGTCATCATCTTGCTGTCCACAGTCGATATTCCATGGTCCACGATTATTTCTTACAGTCCAGTCATCTCTTACCTAGCACATTCATATCTTAAGGTCTATAGTCATTGTCTTACAATACATAGTCATCATTTTACAGTCCACAGTCAACATCGTATTGTCCACATTCATAATTTGCTTCCACAGCTCTACTTTACCAACCACAGTAATAACTCATAATTTTACGTTATCATTCTACCGTCCACAGTAACTATTGTACCATCCACAGTTATCGTTTTACCATCCACAGTCCTGTAATATTGTCCTGAGCTCTTTACTGTCCACAGTCCTTATTTTACTGCACAGAGTAACTATTTTACCATCCACAGTCATGTAATATTGTCCTGAGCTCTTGTTCTCCTGTCCACAGTTTAATCTTACCTCCTGCAGCCATACCTTACCGTCTATCTCCGGCCGTGTTAGCTGATTTATTGTTTGACCGTAAAGATAGCATTTGATATTGAGAGAATAAGTACAATTAATTAAGGAAAGTAGCCTTCTAATTTTACGCATTCCTGACATTGTATCCACCGTATATTTCCCTGTGAACATGCCATTTGTTTTCAGTTTGAAACAAATGAGATGCTGTAAGTATAATCTAAATGTTTGTAATCTGGATCTTCCTTATTCCGAATTCAAACATACCCTTTTCTACAGGCTGCATGATAGCATTCATCGACCGCCTGCCCGACCTCCAGCGGACCACGGTCAAGATCATCTCCGTGGTCGGCACCTCCTTCACGCCTGACATCATCGCCCATCTCATGCCCAACGTCGCCGCGGACAAGATCAACCCGACCATCGGCGCACTCCAGTCGGCGGGGATCCTGATATTCGGCAGCGGCGGGGCATTGATGAGCACGACGGCGACGGCGACGATGGTGATGGGGTCGCTGAGGTTCCAGTCCGTCACGCTGCAGGAGACGGCCTATGCGCTGCTGCTGGAGAAGCAGAGGAGGAAGCTTCATGAGAGGTATTTGCAGATTCAGATGCAGTTATGGGGTGTTGTTCAAAAGTTGCAGTTGATCGGAACGTGGCAGTCAAAATCATTGTTTCATGCGCGTTTTGTTAAATTCACATACCGCGCGGGAATGAAAACGCGCCTTACAATTTGCAAAGTTGCAGTTGATTTGCAGTTGATTTTGAGCAACACCGCCTATGTTGTAATATGGGGAATTCGATAAATTATATGATTCAGACAACCAACGTATTATATAAAATCAAATTCTTAACGCTTAGGTGTTCTTGTTTGCATTTTTTTTGTGTACACTTAGGGAGTACAAGTAAGATCTAGAGCCTGCTTTCTATTGTTTGCAGTGCCGAAGTTGGTGGCTTGTGCTATGTAATCCCTACCTTCAGAATTAATGCAACACATAAAGCTCGATTGTGTACATGTGACGTAATTAGTTGCCAATTGGTATAAATCAAACTATTTTCTGTTTTTAATAGTTGTCCGATTTATCTCAGGCTATTTTTTGTTCTGTTCGTCTGATTTGTCTACTTCTTGTTAAAAAGTCTTTAGGGGTACACTCTTCTTTTAAACGAGATTAGAGAATACATGAAAGGCACATGAAAGAATGAAAATTAATATACAGGAACATCTCTACTATAAAATCGAAGAAGAGAAAAGGTTTCTGTAGGAAGTCATTCAAATAAAAGTTTGTAACCTTTCTTGTACCTTTGTATCTTTTACTTCCACTGTGAATGTTTTGCCGAATAAATAATAATAACAATGATGATAATATTAATAATGATAATAATAATGATAGTAATAATAATGATAGTAATAATAATGATAGTAATAATAATGATAGTGATAATAATAATAATATATTTTCTTGCCTACTAGATATGCTACCTACCTGGAGTGCCACCATCTCGCTGGCAGGAAGGGCGAGACGAGTGGGGCAGGTGGTGGTGCTGGTGGTGGTGGCTTGTCGCCGTCACTTATAAAGAAACTACTCGGTAGGTTTTGATCAAACCTCTTGACATCTGAAATTATAATCAAATTTACAATCAGGGAAGTTCATTTCTTTATAATCTGCATGAAATTATGCTTTTAGTAAGCTAACTGAATTTTTAGGAAAAATGTGTAGATTTGTAGATCGTCATTAATATGTAAAATATTGAGGGCTAATAGAACAAATTTAGAACACAACTGTTGACACCGCCAATTTTAGTATATTATTTATTTATTACCATGGTTATTACCATGATGGACTTTGACAGAGTCATATATTTTCCTAAAATTATATTTTGTCATGGTAAACGTAACATTTTAATGTAGTAAAATTAAGAATTAGAAGATTAGGTCACAAACAAACAAATTTTGATTGGTTTATATCATATTCTTTTTCCAGGAAAGAAAACCGATTCAAAACCCAAAGATGACAATAGCAATAAGTAAGTACTTTGCCCCTATAAATAGTAATTTATTTCCATACCATTGTTTTGAAAAACGTGATATTGGCATGAGTAATTTTGCAAAGTTTTGTAAGTCAACAATTCGTATTCACGTTTTGCAATGAACCGTTTTGTTTGTATTTCATTCTTGAGACACGGTTCGCCAATAAATATTGTTCACCCATAATGTACATAATATGCAATTGTATGAGTTAAATCCGTAAAGGTATTAAGATACTCAAACAATTTTAAAATATTTCACTTACCATAATCGCTAGACTCTTCCCCTCTCTCATTATGAAACGTATACACCCAGTAATCAATTGATTTTAATATATGAAATAAGATGCCCATGGAAATATAAAAAAAATCTTATATTTAAAAAAAAACATCATTGATCTTATGAAGATATGAACATACTGCAATGCATTTATTCGCGAAATGTCGTTATGTTGTCTTAAAAAATCAAAATAAACAATCCTCATGAGTGGATTATAGTGTTTGCCTATGTGAGGTATGATGTTCCATTGTGTAGGTGTGTGTATATATCTGTATGTCTGTCTGTCTGTCTGTCTGTTTGTATTGGTGTTATTCCCTCGATAAAAATTATCGACTATCCCTTCCCCGCAATGTAAATTGCAATTTCATTCAAAGTATTACTGTTTTTTTTTATTCATAACACATGAAAAAGGAGATGGAAGGTGAGTGAGGTCAATGGTTGACACATTTTTGTTAAGACCTTAAGTTCTTAAACCACTTTGTTACAAGCAAATGGTGAACATTTTACTCTAGTTTAACATATTGCCATGCACAAAAGAATGCAAAATAGGAATAGATTACAAAAGTGACTTCTATTGCATTATATTGGGCGTTTCTCAAATAAAAGCTTTGATAAAGTAGTTCAGGAAAGAATTCTAGGAACGATTTTAAGAACGACTAGTGTCAATTCTTGTGCTTAATAATTGACAATCTTGTATTCCGCGCAAGAACTGACACCAAATGCTCTTTAGGTCTTTCTTATCTTGATAAAACTCTGCCTATAGGGGATTACCCAGATTGATGCTTTCCACACTTTGCAATAGGAAGCAAGTATGACAAATCTTACGTTTTAATAATATTTGATGCTTTTCATCTTGAAACATTTCAGTATACGATGTAAAAACGACGAACAGTCACTGCAGTCTGTGTACCCACAACTCGTAACGCATTGGAGGAAGGCTAATAACGTCCAGAAAGCCATACACTACATGGTGCATGGGGCTGAGTCAGCCGTGGCACTGGGCTACAACATGCAGGTAATAAAGTTCAAAGATTATTTTAAAAATATTGATTTAGAGCATCTTTTGGAGTGTCACAATAACAAAGCATTAGAAATTCGTTTCATATGTTTCTTAGTCTTTTGTTAGTATTTCAATTGATCATCAACATCAAATCATTTTCCACAATTCTTTTGACTTAATATTGATATATCATACTATAGTCATTTTAATTTGTACACTGCAAAAGCGTTGGTGTTAAATTTAACACCAACCGGAATCTATATAGGACCCCACCAGAAAAGTGTTAATATAAAACCAGTTTGGAATCAAATCAATAAATTTAAATATCGACTGGTGTGGTCCTATATGGATTCTGGTCGGTTTCTTATTGAACACCAGCGTTTTTTCAGTGTATGAACTATTACAAAAATATATACAAAGTACATTGACAGTCTGATTTGTAATATTTTATCTGATGCGCAGCCATCTGGCTGCCTAACAGATTCCTTCAATCAGTTAACATTGTATATAATTTTTGAACGAAATTATTGTTAAATACACTTCAAAGGGCAAGATCTATGATAATTTTCAATGTAATACATGTACTCATTATTTGACGCATAGGCTGCCTTTGCAGTTATCAAAGTAATACAACCATGGCAACTAATGGTTTAATTATTTTGAGCGTCCGTATACGCAATATCCATTTTAATCATTATTGTACATCAAATAATGGGAAGTAGTGTGTTTGTGCTCAACGGTTTAGTTACAAAAAAAAATGAGAAGATATTGCCCTCGAGAAAGCTCCTCCCTCCAAACCTGTGTTTGACGAGAGCTAGCCGGTGCCAATGACTGTCACAGTGCCATCTACGGAAGATGTGAACACATTTGTGCGAACCGTGGGAGGGTGGGGGAGCCTTTGGGGCTCGAGCCCCTGGGTCAGTTATGGGGCTCCAAAATTGATGAGAAGGCACCAAATTTGAACTGGTGACTAATGATCAGCTGCTCGGGGCGCAAAGAGGGGGCGCCGATGGAATGTAATGAATATACTTTTTTTTTGCTTATCAGCTCCTCGAGGGTGTAGAAATTTTCAGAGTTGGTCGAGTCCTTCCCCCGATTCAAATCCTGTGTATTCATGCTAATGTCCGATTTGTGCAATTATTATATCAACTAACAAAGACATTATAGATGGTTCTGCCGAAGTATGAACAACGTCAGAACTATGAAAATTAAATTGGGCAATGTGTGCAGCAGCGGCTCCTCTCAAATTTTCTTTAAATTGTTTTTTTTTTATATTTTATTTTATCATAATTTCATTTCATAACCTTTTGTCGAGCTTCATGGACTTGATAGATTCAAATAATGACTTAATTGGATGATTAAATATCTTGATTTTGCAGGCCATTTCCTTCATCTTCCAAGCAAAGAAGTTGACACCGTCTCCAATGCAACTCAAACGACTGGACGAACTCGCAACCAAGGTAAACTATCAACCGTTTGTGCGTTTTACCTCCATTAAAAACCTCAAACTCCACCCAGCCGTCGAGCATAATTATGCGCGATCCCATTCCTTTTTTTTTGGGGGGGGGGGGTAGGGTTGAAGTTTAAAGGCATCCGTGTGAGGGAGAAATCCTCCAAAATTGAAAATACGGGTGTATTGGCATTTCCCCCACGCCGAATTATATAGATTTCGTTTTCAAAGGGATGATTTGTCTTGCCCCTTTTTCGATTTAAACCTATTTTGGACAATATCTTTTCCAAACAAAATGGATTTCTAAAAACAATTGTAATAATTTGGGAATGCTGAACTAAAAAAAAAATGATTTGTACAAAAATTAATGACAACCATTTTGACTGTCAAAAATAAAGTCATTGCCATCATCGAACCACATTTTCAGGCAATACTCTATTATATCTCGACACCAAAATTGAAATTTGTATAACTTAGATGATTTTCGGGTACTGGTTAGGTGAATTCAGTGTCTTTTTTTTAATTCTTTTTTGAAAGGCTACCGCGAGTCTTTTGTTCACCAAAAGGAGACGCTCATCATCACCACCGGGTGTAAGTATATACTCGTCAAATTTCTGTGTTAATTGGAATAAACCGGAAAAGAATCAGTTGGGGCAAAACCTATTCCGGGTCAATTGTGACTCGCAATAGTGTAATTTGACAGAGAGTCCCAGATGTTGCACAGAAGTGGTCAAACTTAATTTGTGTGGATCATTTTGAAGCGGAAAGGAGTTTGTCCAATTGATTCATTTCCGGGTCACATTGGATAGAGTGTATGTCTTTGTTTAAAATATGAAGTGTTGAAATATTCAATAAAGATGCATTTACAAGGGAACGTTTAAAAATGTCTATTGGTCCTGAATTGAAATTGTGAAGGTCCGTTAATCGGACTTTTGTCATATATTCATCCGTCTCCAATCCAACTTTATTACTACACAATTTTTATGAAACACCCTCGATCTGGAAATCAGTTTGATAGCATTAGGTAAAATAATTGTATTATACTCTTGATCTTGCGGTATTTAAAAATAAATAGAAGAATTCATCCCTTGTGAGAAGTCACAATCGTGTACTTGTGTCATAGAATTCATCAAAAACTTTGGAAAGCAAAATCAATTCATTTTACATAATATCTATCCTAACACAGGGAGCCAAATTCAAATGGAGAAACATGGCGGTGAAGGCACGAAACTTTGAACGTTCTCTCTCTGTCGAGGAGGAAGAAGAGGAGGACGAGGCGGAGACCGTGGGCAAGGTTGGTGTCGGTGGAGTGGGCATCGTAGAAGTATCTCCAGAAGAAGGGATCATCCCCTCTGACAAGTACAAGACGATCATGGAGACTGCCCGCTCCAAGCTCGCAGCCGACAATCAACTTGTTTCTCAGTCACGGAACCGACGCCCTGCAGACGACGACAAATCTCGCACCGAGCCTGAATGCAACGGGAATGTGACCGACGCGCACGCGCACTCCGTTAACACGATGGCGGGAAAACTTGCAACGCAGACCATAACAACGTATCGGTTGTCCAAGTACTACGTGTATGCCGCCTGTATCGCGATCGTTGCTTTCTGGATCTATCTCATCATGAATCGGGCGATATCCAGCACAGAATCGGAAAAGACCACCACGTGACCTAGCATGTGACCTCTCATGAGACTTTCAAATGTAAAACAAGGAAAGGAAAGACTGTTTGGCTGAACTATATAATAAATGGAACGAAATACTGTACATATGTTATGTAAATAATAAAGTATAAGTAATATATTGATACATTTAGCAATATTTTATGTGGTATATGTTCTTAGTGCAATTATACTGTTTGTTTTATCCGTGATATTTTTAGCATGTTACTGCCCTAAATATTATGTTTCTTCATATGAAAATAACACGAAAACCCCATTTCAATGCCCATTTAAACCCCATTTAAATTGCATATATGTATCAATTTTTAATCAGTTTTAAAATATTCTATTCAGCTATATAGAACAAAACTCTACTATTTATATTTTATGTATCTTGGAAAGAGAACTGCTTCATTGATAGAAATTAAGAAATATCAATAAAAAAAAACCCAGAAGCTCTCAAAAAATATACTCCATTCGCATGCTTGAATGCGTTGTAAAACCCCTGGTGTAAAATAGACAGTTTCTGATGCTAACACCTATGGTGTGGTTTTACTCTTTTAGCTCCAGATTTATGGAAATTAACACATTAGCCTTAATATACCATTCATAGGTGTGCTGTACAATATTTGGAATTCCTCTGTATTTTATGTGCAAGCCAACAACTACCTTGTATGTACTTTTATTTTCACTATGTGAAGAAAATAATGACTTCCACTGATGTAGTCATACATTTCATCTGTTATTTTAAATGCTAATCAAGTCGAACTTTCCAGTGATCCTGTGGATAACACAATTTCCTCATATAAATAATGTACCCATCTTATTCAAGCAGCTTGTAGAGGAAAATGTTAAGCTAAAATATCATGTTTTTATTTGAAAATCTATTTTATAAACTAGAACTCCCCCTTGCAATATTTATTCGCTAAGTTTTATTAGTGATATTACTGAATGTGATATTAATGAAGTGTGCTATTTGCTAGACTGCAGAAATGCCAACCATAGCATAGCAATGAAATTTATTATCATGTTATTCCAAATGAGCAAATGTGTAAAAGTTATTTCAATGTGAGATCTATGGAAAAGGGAATTGGTCAGAGTAAACATATTTTCATTCCAACATTTACAATGGTTCAAGCACGCATACAAAAGAATCCCAGTTATTATGCAAAGGAATGTGGTAGGCGTTTTCTTTATAACATGGAAGTTAATTTTTTTTGTATGTAAGAGCTATTGTCTAGGATCTAATGGGGATTTTAAAAAAGCTTTGTTAGTAATTTGTCCAATGTCTTTGTCATTTGATCATTTGCCATGCCATTGAGAACACATCACTGTGAGCAGAAGGGAAAAGAGAATTTGGACAAATTAAAAATCTTCAATTCAAGCATTCATAAGGGCTAGATGCACACACCTTTATGAACACATTGCTGTGAGCAAAAGGGGAATAATTTATCCCATTAGCACCTAGAGACTCCGTGAAAAGTGTCAGCTTACTCCCTGGGGAAAAGTATCTGGCTGCTCTGATTTTGATATGGTTCTGAACAAAGTGGTATAGCACTTTAGTTGTTGAATTTTGTCAATTACAATTACTATTTATTTTGAAGATTAGAAAATGATGGACAAGATGGCATGACTTATGTATCGCCATGCTTTATATAAATTGATGTTTTTATTAAAACTATTTAGGTAAATAATAGCACAGGTACCAAATGCATAGTCCCACATACTAGGCCTGCGCACAATCACGAAAAATAAACGAAGCTCAAAAAGTGGCCCTAAATTACGATAAATCAGACAAAATATAAATAAAACCTACCTCTGAAACATCTGAATGAATGCCCACTTCAATATCACTCTCGTTTGTATTCAATCAATGGAAGAATACATCCTCAAATAGCATTTTCCGACGTAAATTTTTTTTCCTCCTGGGCGCAGCCATCTTGTTTGAACGATCAGCCCGGATCAGCAGCGCAGACTGAATGCATCAGTGCCTTTCAATAGGAATTACGCAATTTTTTCCTACACAAGCATACACGTTTCTGTACACGATCGGAAAGCGCACATCCCGTACGTAATGCACAACAAATTTTGGGCATACTTGACCACTATTATGGATACAGTAGCGCAGTGAAAACGGAGGGCGGTTTGGGGCGGTTTAGGAAGTAAACTAACGGGCGGTCTCGGGCGGTTTAGGTGCTAAAGGGTTAAAGAATTTGGACTAAGTAAACAACTTCAATTCAAGCATTCACAATAGCTAGATATACACATAAGAAATCTCCTTCCCTCTTATTCTCTTGAGAAATANAGAATTTGGACTAAGTAAACAACTTCAATTCAAGCATTCACAATAGCTAGATATACACATAAGAAATCTCCTTCCCTCTTATTCTCTTGAGAAATATTGATCAAGGGATGTATTTGTTCAGTGAATCAACAGGGAAGCTACTTTATTTCATAGTCATGAAGCTGTGCTAAAGGCTTCAATGAAATGGTTTACTTTGTCCAATTCCCTTTTCCCTTATGCTCACATTGCATTTGGTTTTGCTATATACTTTGCATTTGTTATGGCAATTCACACTGCAAATTCTGAATACATATTCATTAGTGCTTGGCACCTCTTAAACTGTGTGGCCCGTATTCTGATAGCTGGTTTTAAATTATTGAGACTAAGCCATTGTTATTTAGAGACCTGGGCTATTCTCAAGTTAAACCAAGGTTTTAAAAACAATCACTGAGGCCTGGATTAAGTTAAACCTTGCTGCCGGAATACGGTCCTATATGTATTGAAATAATGGACATTCATGTATAATAGTCTCGTGTTGCAGAATACTTCCCTTGAAATACTGTCTTCCACCCCAGTGTATGTAAAGCTTATCCAGTGTAATAATCTTTATTGAAAATGTACATATTCCTTCTCTTATAAATGCAAGAAAGTACATGAAAAATTGTTGAAGTTTTACAAATTTTTTCTTTCATTGCGTTTGTGTGACTTCCCTCCTCTTCTTCCATTCCAATGATGATCTATATCACTTTGAAGAACTATGACAATAACTTTGCATATGTCTCTATTCAGCGACTCACATACAGACATATACAGTGAGCAGAAGGACAAAGGCCTGGGACAATCTAAAATACCCTCCATTCATTAACAATAGCTGGATTGACTCACAAGAAATATCCCTCCTTCTCATACTGTGTAAAAATGTTGAACAAGAGTCACACCTTGGACTTTCTTTCGTGATCATGAAGCTATTTTGAATGAACTTGTTTACTTTGTCCAAATCCTTTTTCCCCTCTGCTAACAGAGATGTAATTTAAAAGCACAAAAGCACAATGTAAAATACTTTTGAACCATAATTCAAAGCTGATTTGCTGGTATATAGAACCACCAAGTATTTCTTTGAATAATCAAAGCAATTTCATTACTTCAAAAAACCTGCTGCAACGATTTTCTTTTGAACGAAAAATCATTTCTGGATTGATTTCACAAAATCAAAATCAGTCAACTTTTTTTTTTTTTACTTGAGGGCTACACACATACATTACACTAATTCAAATGATTAAGATATTTCCAATTTACATTTCTTTCCATTATGATTTTTATTACCACAATATTAATACAGAACCACTTGCAACATGCATATATTGCATGAAATCAAGGCACATTGTTCAGTCTTGACAAAATATTTCATAAAATATTTCATTCAATGCACATCTGATACAGAAGTGAGCATAAATCCTTGAATAAGTGATTTCATGAGGTATATCCATTAACTTCAAATGTANGAAGCTGTGCTAAAGGCTTCAATGAAATGGTTTACTTTGTCCAATTCCCTTTTCCCTTATGCTCACATTGCATTTGGTTTTGCTATATACTTTGCATTTGTTATGGCAATTCACACTGCAAATTCTGAATACATATTCATTAGTGCTTGGCACCTCTTAAACTGTGTGGCCCGTATTCTGATAGCTGGTTTTAAATTATTGAGACTAAGCCATTGTTATTTAGAGACCTGGGCTATTCTCAAGTTAAACCAAGGTTTTAAAAACAATCACTGAGGCCTGGATTAAGTTAAACCTTGCTGCCGGAATACGGTCCTATATGTATTGAAATAATGGACATTCATGTATAATAGTCTCGTGTTGCAGAATACTTCCCTTGAAATACTGTCTTCCACCCCAGTGTATGTAAAGCTTATCCAGTGTAATAATCTTTATTGAAAATGTACATATTCCTTCTCTTATAAATGCAAGAAAGTACATGAAATTTTGCAGAGTTTTTCTTTCGTTGTGTTTGTGTGACTTTTCTCCTCTTCTTCCACTTCCATTTTATATCTCCTTTCCAATGATGTTCTATATTTTATGAACTATGACAAAAATATTGCATTTGTCTCTATTTAACAACTCACATACAAATATATACTGTGAGCAGAAGGGACAAAGGCCCGGGACAAAGTAAACAACCTCCATTCAAGCCACAACAATATCTGGATGCACATAAAATAAATATATATCTTTCTCATTTTGTGATCATGAAGCTATTGTGAATGCTTGTCTTGAATAAACTTGTTTACTTTGTCCCAATCTTTTGTCCCTCCTGCTAACAGTGATATCATATCATATGAAAACACAGCACTTTTGATTCATAATTCAAAAAGATGAACGGAAAGTGGAGGAGGGTAATGCCCTGATCACATAGGGCCCCGGAAGCAACACGATTCAACATAACTCGTTGTTCGGAGGCAGTTAACTGTGAATTAACAAAGAGTCGTGTTGATTTGTGTTGCTACCATAGGAACTCCATTGAATGTCTCTTTAAAGTGGATGTGGAAGCCTTGTATTATGACCTAATTGAAAATCTGATTTGATAACATAGAGAAGCATCCAGTATTTCTTTGAATATCAAAGCAGTTCTGCTACTTAAATTTAAAAAATACATATTTTTCAATGATAAATATTTCCTATATTGATGTTACATAACTCGAGGGCTACACACACACTCAGGTCACCAATTCAAATAACTAGATACATATATTTCCAATTGATATTTTTTATTACCACAATGTTAATACAGAACCACTTGCAACATGCATATATTGCATGATATCAAGGCACATTTGTTCAGTCTTGACAAAATATTTCATAAAATGTTTCATTCAATGCACATCTGATACAGAAGTGAGCATAAATCCTTGAATAAGTGATTTCATGAGGTATATCCATTAACTTCAAATGTAACACCTTTTAACATTTCTTCTTAATACATTTTATGCAAGGGTTTTATCAAAATATCAGATAATTAACCATATGAAATAATTAGCCTCTGTTTACTTTTGAAACAATTCCTAACTTTATGTCTCCGGCAGCCGCTCATAATGGCGGAGGCATAAAAAACAAGGCATCATATACAGTCAAACCTCTTTAGAAAGAGCACTGATATAACGAGCTCTTGTTTTAACAAGGTAATTTTCCTGGTCCTATCTCGTATTTTATTGTATTTTTGGCCCTGATATAACAAGGTTTCAACATAAAGCAGTAATCTATCTGGTCTACAAAGTGCTTCAAAGCTAAACAGGAACATCTATTTCCTTTTTTACAAACAATAATATTTAATGATGTTATTAATGCGTTAAATGGCTAGAAACTTACCAAATAAGTTATAAGGAATGCAAAGAAGATTTAAAGTGCAATGGAACTTAAAAACAAGACATTACATGCCTCGATTCTTGTATTATGGCACAATGAGAAAGCAGCTTTAGGAAAGATGTAACTAACAATTACTAGTACATGCTAATATTTCCCAGCGATAAATAAATTCAATTATAGCAATCCAATATCCCAAAATTAATCAAAGTGCTCTCTTTACTATTTAACCAAAAGATAGATATTTTACAAACTTGATTCAAATTGAAAATTCAACATTCATATTCTAAAGTAAAGCACATGAATTGCATAACTTTATCAAGCACATGAAGTTTCTTTTATCTTTAAAAAATATTGTCTTATAATGCATTACATGAATAAATAATAATTAGTTTTTAATAATCTGGTAAATTTTAAAGTTTGAAAAAAAAAACAGATTTGGAAATGAGTGAACACCAGAGATGCCAACTTTCTGGAATTTGTATGAAGATTGGAATTAAAAGGTGAATCACTAAACAGATGAGCCACATATTTTTTTAAGGAGAGATAGCAAATGAGTACATGTATTGGTACAATGCTTTCTTGCATGATAAATCATTTATTTCACCTGTTTAGTGATTCAAATTTAATTTTTACCCTCATGAATATTTTGGCTGGTTGGTACCTCTGCAATACCCAATCAAGTAAAAAAAAAAAATAAAATAAAAATAAACTTCTCTTAAAATAGACAGTTGAAATATGTCAGTATCAAAATAGAAATCTAATTCAGTAGTATACATGTACTGTAGAAGAATAAAACATGAACAATATTATTGATACAAGTCATCATTATAATATATTCAATAGAAGATGCACAATTTTTGCACTATTGCAAAATATATTCAAGATATACGGTAAACAAACACTTTCCAATGAATTGCATGTATGTCGTCTCTTGAAAGATATAGATACATATATACAGCATTCAAGGTGTCATATATTCATCCTTTCCATTATTTTCATCTAATTATAGATAATCATGAATATAATAACCTAGGCACCCTTTCTAG
>BQKZ01000431.1:33497-52130 GCA_036244855.1 Temnopleurus reevesii | reverse complement strand
CCCCGCAGAAGAATCTTGGTGTGATGATAGATAGACAAGAATTTGAGAGGATGGGGAAAAGATAGGAGTATAACATAACCTTTGACTAGCTTTTTGAGCTGCTAGCATCCAGTTCCTCACATACTCTACCGATACCCCTCCCAGAAGGATCTGAGTGGGGTGATAGATGAGGAGAGGGATTGATATAAGAGACAGATGGTCATAACTAGCAAATACTCTATGGACACCCCTCCCATAATATCTGGGGGGGGGGGGACAGAGGTGCTTACCTAGCCTTTTGAGCTGCTAGCATCTATTTCCTCACATACTCTACCGATACCCCTCCCAGAAGAATGTGGATGGGGTGGTAGACAATGATTAGAGGGAAGGGGGTAAAGATATGCCTACAAAATAACCTTACCTAGCTTTTTGAGCTGCTAGCATCCAGTTCCTTTGATACTCTACAAATACCCCCACCCCCGACAGGTCTGGGTGGGGTGTTAGACAATGATTAAAAGAAGAGGGGGTAAAGATAGGGGTACGACATAACCTTTACTAGCTTTTCGAACTGCAAGCATAAAAATTCTGTAAAAACTCTACAGATAATCCACCCATGATATATGGGGGATGGAGAGAGAGGGGTACTTACCTAGCTTTTTGAGCTGCCAACATCCAGTTTCTCACATACTCTACTGACACCCCTCCCAGAAGAATCTGGGTGGGGTGGTAGACGAGGAGAGGGATGGATATAAGAGACAGGTGGTCGTAGCCAGCGAATACAATCTTCAACATAGGAATACCTGGGAGGAATTGGAAATGAGACAAATTAAAATTTAGGATTTTGTTGCAAAATATTTAGAGAAAATATATCACTCTGAATTTTGTTACCTAAAATTCTCTTCCTACAAATTCAATTGAATGGAGTTCCCTAAGCATAACAGCAAACAGGTGGAATGAAAAACTGTGTACGACCCTCATAAGAAAAAAAAATTATATCAGGCCTGTAACATCATGGGTCTAGCGCCATCTATAGACCATTCTCAGTACAACAATGTCAGGATCGATTTGAAAGAAAGAGATTGAATGGGCTCAGAGCATCATGGAGTAACTATCACTGAAGTATAATATTGTCGGGCCTTTCACAATTCATGTCATAGCGCCATCTAGAGGCCATCTTCCATTCATGGGGATGATGATTATATTTAAAAAAACACAGATCAACTCTAGATGATATTTAACCCAACTGAATCTATAACGACTAATTTTTTAATGCATCTCTTGAATATGGTGGGTGTAACTGAAAAAATGAAATGTACGTATATAATTGACAATAATTATCTGTAAAATATGTTTATACCAATGAGTGAAGAATAACAAAACAGAACCTCATTTCTTTTCATTAATGTGATAGATTTGAGGTTCCCACCTGATCTAATAAATAAAGACAAGGTCGATACAATTTCTACACAATTGCCATTTTGTGCAATTTATCAAGAACATAAAGATATCAGCAAATGGTTGTACAGAGTCCAGTAAAAAGTTATTACACAGAAATTATGCTAAATTTCAACCGCAAATTTGTTAAACAATCTGCTTGAGACGCTTTTCACTCAATCCAAGATAAAAATTTGTTGGTGGCCCATTTCTTAATAAAAAAAGGGTTGATTGGCTGGAAACAGTGTTCTTCTTTTAACCAATTTTTGTTTTTGAATAAATTTCATGCAGTTAACAAGAGCTAAAGGAAGACGAAAGCAAATGTTTTCACATGATTTTCAATGAATTTCCTTCAATTTTTCTATGAGGTGAAAAACAAAATTTCAAGTGTTGGTCAGAGGAGGATAACTTACCAAGAGTTAACGATTTATGAGTAGAACAGAACATGATCGCCACCGTATCAGCCGGACTGAAGCCAAAGAATGATAGCTGAGACCCAAGGAATGTCAGCATAAGGAGAAACAGCTGCATCAGTAAAACTGAAATTGAAGGAAAAAAGGCAAAGTAAAATATTTTTCAAATGATATTCTTTGATACCATTCAGGGATTAAGAATACAGAATTACTTTCTATAAAATCCCTCTTTTCTTCCTAAGAATGACTTCCCACTTTGATTATTTGCAGGTAAATTGCTCTGAGGAGCAATATTAAAAATTAAGCATTAAAGCCCAAGTACAGTTTTGGTAAAAGCGAATATTTTTATCGCCAGATTTTGTTTTCAAATCTATATGAAATGAAAAATAATGTATTATCATGAACATATTGCACAAAAGATTGTGCGAAAAATGAACGAGTTTGGGAAAAGCTATAACCTAAAATGTGCAAATTAAAATAGCGTGGTGCTGCACCACACTTTTTCAATATTTTCCTTCTTGATAAAGGACAAATTCCCATGCTTAGAATTGGATGAAAATTTCAGAATTTAATTTTTGTGTATATCTCTATATCATTCTAAAATCAAATTTCGGAAATAACTTTTTATATGCTCAATAACAAGCAAAATAATGCTATAACCAAGAGAGGGCGCTAAATATGATTTAACGGTCAAAGTCAAATTTTTAACAGAATCCGTTCGTAAAAAAATGTGTTATGGTCTCAACATGTGTTTAAGAATTACATGTCATCATAAACATCCCCAAAATTCACATTTCTTCATCTTTACCAAAACTATACATGGGCTTTAATACATGCAATGAAAAAAAAACCATCTCAAATTATGGGACAAGTGAAAGAAATTGAAGCATATAATTAACATTTGGAACACAAATAATATAACAAACGTGATTCTAATAAAATTGATTGCGTAAAAAGTGATAAAAGAGAACACTGAGGATAAGGCAAATAAAAGTTGTTTGTATGCCCTCCAATGCCATTTAAACAAAAGGCACCAGTCATTCAGAATTCTGTTCTTTTATTAATCAAAAGTAACAAATTTGGGACACAATTCAAACAATTCATGACAAAAATAAGGCAATGAAAATTAAAAAAGCATCTGGAAATATCATTACAGGTCATATTTCACAAGTCATGTCTATTGATAGTTTTGATGAGATTTTTCAATATTGGTGAAAAATAAAGTTCAAGTCGCATAAATTTCAGATAGTTGGTTGGTAAAGGGCATCAAAAAAAAATTGAGGGGCCTAGTCTAATTGATTGGTATAGTCCAACAACTCTGATTGCAACAAGGCTCTCACAGCTTATTCATTCCTCTATTAGAAAAGAATGAATTTGAAAAGTTTTCCAGATTCTGCAATATACGAAAGCCATGACCAGTCTTGGATCAAAAGCAGGCCTCTCACCCCATATAACGGAAAAGGGGGAATAATTTGCTGAAAAAGAGGGGAAAAAAAAACCTTGTTTCTCAAAGGACTGTTTAGTAAAATTATCAAGAAAAATAGGAAAACTCCTTTTAAGAGGCCTTGAAACTCACTCAAACTCATCAAAAAATAATATTCTTTCCTAAAAATTTCAAATGGTTGGGAGGCCTGCAAAGGACATTTTCCAATCAAATATCCCAGACAAGCTGAGACACAAATAGAAAATATCAAAATTAAAAAAAATTAAAAAGAAGAACAGGAAAAATAAGGGGGAAAACCCCTCCAACAGAATTTTTTTGCCAACGTCGTCAGCCGGGAAAACAGCCTTTGATCCATTATTAATGGCACAAAAAATCATCTTCTATAAGTAGGTAATGGGTGACCTTTCTATATGAAAATATATAAATTGATAAGGAAAAAAATGAAAGTGGATTAACTCACCTACAACTCCGATTGCTATGAGGCTGTAGTGGTTGATTTGTAGCGATGGATTTGAAAAAGTATCGCAGAATGTACAGTAGATAATTAGAAGTAGAACGGCTTTCCCCATTTGACCAAAAGGGGGCTTCGTTCGTTCTAACCAGTCTCTGATGAATTGCCGAACAACCTAAAAAAGAAAAAAAGGGCGTTCAGTATTCAAGGAATTTGTCTTGATTCATCACTATATTTTAATGAAAATTGAGGCAAAATTTGTCAAGTAAAGATAGTTACTGACTAATTATCTTTACGCAATAGTGACCCAATATTTGTTAAAGATAATTTCTGTTTATTAAAATGATTATTTCACAGCTTTAAAAAGATTGATTGATTTGAAGAGATGGAATTGAAAAAAAGTATCACAGAATGTACAGTAGATAATTTGAAGTAGAACGGCTTTCCCCATTTGACCAAAAGGGGGCTTTGTCTGTTCTAACCAGTCCTTCATTAATTGTCAAACAACCTGACAAAGGATGGATATTCTGTAGTGAGGATAATTGTCTGATTATACATTGGTTAAAATTGGGAATAGAAATGTAAAGTACCGAAGATAAACTTATTTCTTCCGTTTTCATAACAGTAAAACCAATGTGGTAACAGACGTTAGTGATCTAACATTTTTATTCAAATAGAACTTTTATCGAAATTATTGTTCACCTATATCAAAATATGAATCCCATGCCCATGATCAGTATGAGCCAATAAAAAATAAACGGTTCACGCGCATCTTGTTAAATACGTAGGCTGTCCATGAATGACAATGAGCATTTCAATTTGAAATTAAGTTGCAGTTGATTTGCAATCAATTGCAACTTTCTAGCAACACCCCTTATTTCTGTTGTGGTGAAAAGAGAGTTTGGGGCACTTGAAATATCCCACACCTGACAAAGTATATTTGGAGCAACCACAGTCATCGAAAGCTGGCTTAGAATGGAGCTAAAAGGGACAGATGATGAAGAGCCCATCTGTGATAATGATACCATTGAACAGTTTGGTAACATTTTAATTTTTAGGGGATGTTGCTCGAAAACTGCAGCTAATTGGTACAAGCCAATAAAAAATTCAATGTATAATGCACATCTTGTTAGAAACGTACACTGTGTATGAATGAAAATGCATGTTTAAATTTGCGATTAAGTTGCAGTTGATTTGCGATCAATAGCAACTTTCTAGCATCCCCCCTTATGTCTATTGCGGTGAATAAAGGGGGATTTTAATTGTTTCTTACCTGACCAAGTATAACTGGAACAACCACAGTCATTGAAAGCTGGCTTAGAATGGAGCTAAAAGGGACAGATGATGAAGAGCCCATCTGTGATCAAGAAAAAGTCATGAAAAAATAAGGAATCAAATTTAATCCAAAATATATTGGTGTTAGATCTTGAGTGAACAACTCTACATCTGAAAATCACATTAAAAATATCATTTTGACAAGGTTCGGAACTGTTCTTTACCTTCTGTGGGAATGTTTCTAGAAAAGTGCAATTTATCGCTAGTTGCAATTCATCAGAATGCAACAATCAAACTTTTATTTACGTGTGTCTCGTTAGAAGTGCAAACTGTGCGCAAATGAAAATGTGCATAGTAGAAGAAAATATAGCAATTATTCGACAACCTAACAGCTAATTTTCCCCCTTCAAAATGAAATTGTAACAAATAAGCTGAAAATTCTTGTCTTTAGAACCATCATGTATGACGGTACAATGGCATCCCCTTGCTCTTTGCATTACCTTTGTTCCTACATTCAATCTTGTTTTCCTATGCTACCAACTGTACAGAAATCAGAATCATGATGTAAGAAGTCCCTCAGAATTGCTTTAAATCAATAAAACCCAAAGAATTAATAATTCATCAAGAAATAATACAACAGAGCTAAATTATGTTGTCTTTATAATCACTTGGAGGCAATAAAACATAAATAATGCCATATTTAATTGATCAAAATGACACCCCGGGGATTGCCGCATTTAATATTCATAGGGAGGTTTACAGCGGCATACTTATCAAATATCTCTACTCAACACATCAAGAATATGATTTTCCACATGGAAAATATTTTTCTAATCGCATGTGCAACAAATTGTTTTCATTTCATGTAATCTATTTATTTCCCACTTCGAACAAAATAGCTTTAAAGCTAATAAATATTGATTACATGTGACTGATATTCATATTAGGTTTTTTATTAGAGCACAATTCACAAAATTTATTAGAAAAATCAGACTTCGGGGGTGTTGTTCAAAAGTTACAGTTGATCGGAACTTGCCAATCAAAATCATTGTTTCATGCGCGTCTTGTTAAATGCGCATACCATGTGCGAATGAAAACGGGCCTTACAATTTGCAAAGTTGCAGTTGATTTGCAGTTGATTTTGAACAACACCCCATTAGAAATGATTAAAAAGCAAAAGCATATTTGAAAATGATTCTTCAGGTTTCATTTTGTATCTATCTCTAATGCAAGAGTGATTTTCCAATTTTCAGTGGGTGGGTCGGTCGGTCGGTCGAGGGCAACCAAATAATATTTTGTTGGCCTAAGAGAGAGCATATAAGAGGAAAGACAGATGGGAGCTAAAGTTGTTAAAGAGCCATTATTTGGGAATTATCAAGACTTTATTTCAATTTGAAAGGGTTTAGACTATACAGGGTGTTCTTGATGTTATCATCAAGAAAAAAAGGGTTTTTTTATATCTTTTCAACTGAATTATCAAAAAATGAATGTTTGACCAATATTTCAACAGGTTATACAACTCATATTATTTTATTCATTGATGTACAGCTTCCCAATCAGCGTGGTGGTGATTGAATTGATCATTAAATATTAACATGAATTTTAATTGAATCAAAGCACTTGCATACAAATTACATCATTCAATTCGGTTCAATGTGCTTATTGTCGCTCTGTAAAATGGAAAAAAAGAAAATTCGTTCTCAGTGATAATATTATCCAGCACAATTGCTAGTGTTTGGTCTAAATATACAATTCAATGAAAACACCATGTCCTGTTTTTTAATATTTGAAACATCTAGACGTGCATTTTAATAATGAAAACGTGAAGTCCTGCCTTTAATAATGGAAACATGAAGTCCTGCTTTTCAATAATGAAAACATCTCGCCCTGCTTTTTAATAATGGAAACATCCCTCCCTGTTTTAATAATGTAAACATTATCAATAATCATTGAGTATGGTTGAATCTTAAATCATTCCAGTTACTTTGGTATTCGTAAATTTGCTCAGAAGTCTGAACAAACAGAGTGAAATTGGTCAGTGGTTTGCGCATGTAAGGGAGATGAATACAAAGCAAGGTCATATGATGGGTGGGTGGCAAAATTACATGAATTTCAAATTTATGCTATTATGGGCACTGTGAGCAGAAGAGACAGAGGATTTGGACAAAGTATTTTGTAGTTCCTTCCATAAAGACCAAATCTTATGGTGAACGCTTTTTTATACATGCAGCCTCGGTTTTATGGAACTCAGTCTCAAATTACCTAGGAAATATTTCCGATTTAGAAAAGGCTATGCTTGAGAAGTTTTTGTTCGACATTGTTCAACAAATAATTTGCATAATTTACATGAACCCAGAGTAAAATATCAGATGTACATTGTTTACTTGCTTTTTTAAAGCAGATCTATATTCTCCATTCTGTTATTTTCTTTTCTGCTCTGTAAGCACAGAAGGACATGCCATGGCTATGTGTTATGCGCTATATAAGAACTGAATATTATTATTATTATTATTTTTATTCTATTCAAGCATTCACACTACCTAGAGGCACACAAAAGAAATTTCCATCCTTATTCTGTGGAAATGTTGAATAAGAGTCCCACCTAGGACGGTCTCTTGTGATCATGAAGCCAGTGTAAATGCTTGAATGAAGCTGTTTAGTTTGTCCCTCCTGCTCACAGTGTGGTAACATATAGTGTAGTATGAACGCCTAATTTTAATAAGCAATGGGCATAATGAAGGAATTAGAGAAAGTCAACAACGTCTCTGCAAGCATTCACAAAAGAAATGTCCATCCTTATCATGTGGAAAAATGTTAAACATGTTACTTTGTTCCAGTCCTTTGTCCCTCCAGCTCACAGTCTGGTAACATTGTAGGAATGCTAACTTTATGCAATGGGCACTCTGAGCAGAAGGAACAGAGGATTTGGACTAAGTAAACATCTATTATTCAACCATTCACAATAGCTATAGGCATGCAAAAGAAATTTCCATCCTTATTCTGTGGAAAATGTTGAATAAGAGTCCCACCTAGGACGGTCTCTTGTGATCATGAAGCCAGTGTAAATGCTTGAATGAAGTAGTTTACTTTGTTCCAGTCCTTTGTCCCTCCTGCTCACAGTCTGGTAACATTGTAGGAATGCTGAATTTATGCAATGGGCACTGTAAGCAGAAGGAACAGAGGATTTGGACAAAATAAAATCTTCTATTCAAGCATTCACAATAGCTCCATGGATACAAAAGAAATGTCCATCCTTAGTTTGTGGAAAAATGTTGAACAAGAGACCTATCTGGGACTTTCTTTTGTTATCATGAATCATGAAGCTATTGATAATGCTTGAGAAAGGTTGTTTACTTTGTCCCAGTCTTTTGTCCCTCCAGCTCACAGTGTGGTAACATTGTAGGAATGTGTAAACTTTATGCAATGGGCACTGTGAACAGAAGGAACAAATGATTAGGACAAAGTAAACAGCTTGTATTCAAGCATTCACAATGGGTAGGCGGATAAAAATGAAATGTCCTTCCCTCTTAATAATAAGATGATGATGAATTTCAATTTAAAAGCGTTTCCCATTCAATTCTGAATATTTTACGCATATTCAATTTACTGTATATATCTATTATGCAGTTCATATATAGTGCTAATTTCCCCTGTTAAAAGTCTGTAAGCACTCTACAATTATTGTAGTACTACACCCAGGCTTTAGAAATAGCAGCTTGTGAGACGTTATGCATTTCAAGGAATATATTCTTACAAGGTACCCATTCACCTCAACTGGGTTGAGTGCAGCACAATGTAGATGAATTTCTAGCTGAAGGAAATTAATGCCATGGGTAAGATTCCAACTGCTACCCTCTGCACGAAAGGCAAGAGTCAGAACCACTGCACCTCAACGCTTCCACATAAATGCACAAATGTTGTACAGGCGTCATATGCATTCAGTGAATAAAAAGGGAAGCTACTTTCTTTCATGTGCCTGCTATTGTGAAGCCTTGAATGGAAGTTGTTTAGTTTGTCCAATTATTTTGTCCTTTCTGCTCCCAGTGACAATAGCGAAAAAGGGGGAACTACAATGTTCCTTTTGATAATTTCATGCTTTTACTGATAAATCAAGCAGGAGTTCACTTCATAAACCACAAAATATGAAGAAGCGCCTGGCAATTTAGGTCAGCGGAAAAATCAGTGAATAGATGCGCGTCAAACAATCCGTGTTTGCCACATTCTCTCTGTAGTACGGATGAAATATTCAGCCAAGTTATTAACCTTCATGAATAAAACGAAGATTTCCCGAGCCCTTTTTTCAATCTTTTTTTTCTTCCCTCCCTCAAGAACGAACAAAATGAAGCACCAAGAGTCGTCGCGAACGACATTAAATCGGCCGCCCGACCGAAGGCAGGGTAACCTGGTCCGCCAGCGGTGGATGGTTCACACTGGTTCCCGTGAAACTTTCATGAATTCGGCATGTAACTTTGATGATGTCATACATAAGTAAGCGCGTTTGGCCACGGGGACCGTGCGCAGATTCGAAGGGTGACAGGGCATGAGAAAGAGAGGGTGCAGAAAACACCCTCATGAAAAAACATAACCTCACGAGGACGCAATCTCTATCAACAGAACATCTTCCTGTTTTTCTTTCCTAGGGTTGTTTTTCTTTTTGGTAAAAGAAGACACCCTTCACAAGATGAAGAAAATCTCCATTTTGAAATGTTTCAAAATCCTGATTCCTCCTTCTGCAAATTGACAAGATTTCTTCTTTACAGATATCCCCATACTGCAGACTTTGACTATTTATTTATAAATGCCATTTCAGAGGGATAAATAAATATTTGATACGCTTTTTCTCCAGTCAATGAAATGGGGGCTCTTTTAAATAAGTGAGAACTTGCAACACTTTCCAGGATACTACAATTCATTTTGTTATGATAACAAAATAAATCTACATTATATAAATCATGACTGTGAATCAACTTTTAAACTCAATATCTTAGATTGGAAATTAAAGATATGTTGGGACAAATATTGAAGAATGTCTATTGTGCATGCATACAGTGAAAGTCATGATTTTTGTTTACCTGTTAAATTACTTTAAAACTCAGAACAATGTGATCACAGCAAAATCATTGGTCAATTTTCATTGTTCTGAGCTTTTATAAAGGTAACAGATAGTAAATAATTCTGTTTTGCATTGTATATCATTGTTCATCAATTTAAAAACTGTGACAGGTGAGATTATATGTGGCAAGATATACTTACAAATACAAGCAGTAGCAGGGGTGTAACAATGATGCCCTGTGAATAAAATAGAGAAATTAATCTAAACATAAAATACAAGAAAATTACAAACATACAGTGTACATGTACAAATATTAGACAGATCAAACATTATTTTGTTCTTCAATCAGTTCTTTTACAATGAATGAGTTTATCACTATCAACATTTTCAACCTGTATGTACAATTTTTTTTCTGTTTGCCACCGAGTATGCAAAGCCAGATGTTGGCGATTGCAGGTCATGGACTGATGTGTAGAATTATCCTAAATATATTTATGAAGAATCACAGAAAGATAACAAAAAGAACAGAATACTTGCAAATAACAGCTTAAGAAGGAAAATAAGGGAATAAAAAAATGTGCTTTGAAAATGCCTAATAAAAGTAAACTTTTTTTCTTTATAATGACAAAATCAAGTCTGCATTTGGCTTGTGATGGGTTTAATAAACTTCATAGTATGCCACTGGAATAATAAGATGTCCTTAAAGGCTGGATACAGGCACTAAACTATCACTCTAACCCCTAGAGGGGGCTGTTCAAATTGGGAGCCACAGGCTATCACATCAAATCAGACCAAGATGCTGAAAGAAATGCAGAGAAAAGCAGAGAACTAGTCTGCAAGTACAGACCATAATTCCAGAGTGTGCATACTCGGTGCATGATACAGAGTCTAAAATTGCAGACTACATCACAGATTGCATTGCTTTCCCATAGGGTGTCAATAATCGGAAGCAGTCTTTTACTAGGTTTTTTACCACAGACTTTGTACAATGCACTTTAGAACCTAAATCATAGAGTATGCGCTTGCAGACTAGCAGAGAACCATGAGGGAGAGGATGAAGGAAGAATAAACGGTTGGAGTTTAAAGATAGAGATTAAGAGAATGAAAGAAGANCATTGATCAATTTTCATTGTTCTGAGCTTTTATAAAGGTAACAGATAGTAAATAATTCTGCTTTGCATTGTATATCATTGTTCATTAATTTAAAAACTGTGACAGGTGAGATTATATGTGGCAAGATATACTTACAAAAACAAGCAGAAGCAGAGGTGTAACAATGATGCCCTGTGAATATAAAGCAAAAAAAATTAATTGAAATATAAAAACAAGAAAATTACAAAATACACAGAAAGATGCCAAAAAGAGTAGAAAACTTACAATCTAAGAAGAAAGATGGAGGGATGAAAAAGTGTGATTTGAAAATGTCTGATAAAAGTAGACTTTAAACTTTATATTTTTAAAATGACAAAATCAAGTCTGCCTTTGGCTTGCAATGGGTTAAACTTCATAGCATGCCACTGGAATAACGATATGTCCTTAAAGGCTGGAAACAGGCACTAAACTATCACTCTAACCCCTAGAGGGGGCTGTTCAAATTGGGAGCCACAGGCTATCACATCGAATCAGATCATGATGCCGAAAGATATGTAGAGTAAAGCAGAGAACTAGTCTGCAGTCACAGACCAATGACTTTCGGTGTGTGCATATATGCAGTGCATGATACAGAGTCTAAAATTGCAGACTACATCACAGACTGCATTGCTTTCCCATAGGGTGTCAATTATCGGAAGCAGTCTTTTACTAGAGTTTTTACGACAGACTTTGTACTATGCACTTGAGAACCCAAAGCATAGAGTCTGCGCTTGCAGACTAGCAGAGAACCATGAGGGAGAGGATGAAGGAAGAATAAACGGTTGGAGTTTAAAGATAGAGATTAAGAGAATGAAAGAAGACACATTCCTTACAGATTTTTCACATTTTGATTTTTTTCAGAAAAGACCAAAATACAAGGGAATATCAAAGTTTTCTATAAACTGGAAGACAAAAATGATATGTAGACAATGAGAGAGTGGGCAGGAGATAAAGATGATGATGGGAAAATTCAAATTTGTCAATAAGATAACAAGATAAAGAATGAATGAGAGTAAAGTATCATGAAAGTACAATGGGAATAGATAACCTGACAGCAAATGCTCGATTTAAAAGGTGAAAGAAAAAGAGAAAGAGAAAGAGAAAGAGAAAGAGAGAGAAAGAGAGGAAGAGAAAGAAAAAGAGAAAAAGAGAAAGTGAGAAAAAGAAAGAGAGAGAAAGAGAGAGATAAAGAGAAAGAAAGAAAAAGAAAGAAAGAAAAAGAAAGAAAGAAGGAGAAAGAGAGAAGGAGAAAGAGAGAAGGAGAAAGAGAGAAAAAGAAAGAGGGAAAAGATAGAGAGTACGAGAAATAGAGAAAGAGATAAAGAGAAAGCAAAAAGGAAATAGAAAAGAAACAGGAGCATTTGCCAGAAGATAAATGAAAGCGTAAGAAAATGCCAAAAGGTGGGAATGCGAGGAGAAAAAACATGAGAGCTCAAAAAAGAGAAAAAAGAGAAAACCTTAAAACGCTCCCGCTCTAAAGTACAAGAGTCCCAATTGTGACATTGACACCGTCTTGCGTTTAAGCCGTGCTTATCGGCATGTAATGGAGCTAGAGTGACAAGGGTGCCGCATCGCACCCCAGCGCCCATGCAACATAGATGAGGGGACCATCAAATATGGATGCAAGTTGGTCCCCGATGGACAAGCGAGGAGAAAGACGAAAGGGTTTAAGAGGGAGATGAGCAGACCATGTGTCAAAATACAAGAAAAGAATGCAGAGAGTCTGTAGAGTAAGACCACCAGTGGATCGACAAGCCAAGATTGGAGAATTTTGAAGGTCAAGTGAGAAACTTGAAGGTCATAAAAATTGATATCTAAAGTCCCAATAAATTTTTATAATAAAACATAATTTTGGATTGTGTCGAAATCTAGCACTCTTCTTATATATGACCTTTTATCTATTAGTCTTAAACATGCTTTCGGCATGAAGTTGACAAAAATTAGGAAAATCAATGCGAGGCAACCTTTTCTTAACCTCAAATTAAAATAATATCATGAAAAAAAAATCATATATGGATGCAAGTTGGTCCCCAATGGATGAGCAAGGAGAAAGACGGTTAGAGGGAAAGAAGCAGACCATGTCTTAAAATATAGGAAAAGAATGCAAAGAGCCTGTGCAGAAAGACCACCAGTGGAATCGACAAGCCAAGGTTGGAGAATTTTGAAGGTCAAATAAGACACTTGGAGGACATAAAAGTTGGTGTTCAAGATTCTTCTGTATACTTTCGTTTGTAATTGATGTATAAATGATACAAATTATTTTGAATTGTCGAAATACTGCATTTTTTTGCCTAAAATTTCTTCTATTTGGATTTATTAAATACATGTACGCTTTTGTAAATGGTTAGTAAAAAAAAATAGCATCAGGGCACATCAGTAGAAAGTGGCACATTACTTGCTTCAAAATAAAATCATAAAAGAAATAATATGATAACATATGTAATCATCAAAAATTGTTGCTGGTACATAGATATGAACAAGCTTCTTAAGAGGTTCTTAATTCTACTGATTCTGATGAAAACTTACCAGAAAACTTCCAAATGCTGAATTGAATATTGCTGCTGCCTGCAAACAAGGAGAGAACAAACATCTCAGTGAAACAAAGGTCCTCCAATAAGAAAAAAAAATGAGTAGAACAACAGGAATGACATTTCTTAAATGAAATTCTCCAGTTAAATGATTAATACAAAATAGCAATGCATAAAATAATTTACACTCTCAAAATCTTTTCCCCCTTTTTCGTGCAGAGAACTAGCTGTCTAAAAGCGTATTGGATTAATATACAGAATAAAAACACTTTAAATGATTGATTAAATCATTCATTTCCTTGAATATTCCCTTTGATTTGCTTAAAATGAAACATTCTCACAATCAATAATATCTCATTAACAGATTGATATATCAAATTACAATGATCATGTGCTTTGAAGAGGCTTCTATTCTGATGAAGGGCAATTCAATGGAGACAATGTTTGTTGATGAGTCTATCTTGCGGTCAGTGGACAATGAATTAAAATATGTATGTGGATGGGCTGCTTTGAAAAAAACATTTTGTTAAGAACTAGGAGTCCATAAAACCATACAAGTATGATGCCACAGCAGCCAAAAATTAACATTCTATGTGTTATATCACCTGGGATTTCTCTATCCGTTGTTTTAAATTATTTATTTTGTTCCCTTTTATTTCAATCACTCAATAAGTTTTAAGCGCGCATGCGCGATTTGCGCTGACGTCATGATTCCAGATTTCTTATATTCAAGTCCATAGAATGTATCATTGGTAAGTTAACAATTATACTTATGCTAACTATTAAGTGGTTGTTGTGANCTGCGCTTGCAGACTAGCAGAGAACCATGAGGGAGAGGATGAAGGAAGAATAAATGGTTGGAGTTTCAAGATAGAGATTAATAGAATGAAAGAAGATACAGTTCTTACAGGTTTTCACATTTTGATTTCGACACTTTTTTCAGAAAAGACCAAAATACAAGGGAATATCAAAGTTTTCTATAAACTGGAAGACAAAAATGATATGTAGACAATGAGAGAGTGGGCAGGAGATAAAGATGATGATGGGAAAATTCAAATTTGTCAATAAGATAACAAGATAAAGAATGAATGAGAGTAAAGTATCATGAAAGTACAATGGGAATAGATAACCTGACAGCAAATGCTCGATTTAAAAGGTGAAAGAAAAAGAGAAAGAGAAAGAGAAAGAGAAAGAGAGAGAAAGAGAGGAAGAGAAAGAAAAAGAGAAAAAGAGAAAGTGAGAAAAAGAAAGAGAGAGAAAGAGAGAGATAAAGAGAAAGAAAGAAAAAGAAAGAAAGAAAAAGAAAGAAAGAAGGAGAAAGAGAGAAGGAGAAAGAGAGAAGGAGAAAGAGAGAAAAAGAAAGAGGGAAAAGATAGAGAGTACGAGAAATAGAGAAAGAGATAAAGAGAAAGCAAAAAGGAAATAGAAAAGAAACAGGAGCATTTGCCAGAAGATAAATGAAAGCGTAAGAAAATGCCAAAAGGTGGGAATGCGAGGAGAAAAAACATGAGAGCTCAAAAAAGAGAAAAAAGAGAAAACCTTAAAACGCTCCCGCTCTAAAGTACAAGAGTCCCAATTGTGACATTGACACCGTCTTGCGTTTAAGCCGTGCTTATCGGCATGTAATGGAGCTAGAGTGACAAGGGTGCCGCATCGCACCCCGGCGCCCATGCAACATAGATGAGGGGGCCATCAAATATGGATGCAAGTTGGTCCCCGATGGACGAGCGAGGAGAAAGACGAAAGGGTTTTAGAGGGAGATGAGCAGACCATGTGTCAAAATACAAGAAAAGAATGCAGAGAGCCTGTAGAGAAAGACCACCAGTGGAATAATGGACATGCCAAGATTGGAAAATTTTGAAGGTCAAATGAGAAACTTGAAGGTTATAAAAATTGATATTCAAAGTCCATAGAAAGGATTGAATAAACCTTATAATCTGATAATTTTGAAATGTATCATGTACATATTTCCTTTTATTTATTCATACACATGTTTTTTAAACAAAATTTACCTGACCTCAACTACATGTAAAACAATGTCAACTGGAACTGGGTAGTTCCTACAAATGAATTAAAGAATTCAGTAGTCAGTGGGTAAACATTATATCCTGAAGAAAATCAGATTTGGATACAAGTTGGTCCCGATGGACGAGCGAGGAGAAAGACGAAAGGCTTAGAGGGAGATGAGCAGACCATGTGTCAAAATAGAAGCGAAGAAACATAGGGATACACAGAACCTGAGCAGAAAGACCAACAGGGGATTGGCAAGCCAAGGTCACAAATGAGGCACTTAGAGTTCATAAAAATTAATGTTTAAAAAATCCTTCCAACTAGTTTTGTGAAAGAGGTAATAATCTGAGAATTTTTAATATGTCAAAATGTTGTTCTTTTCTTACATATTTCTTTTTTGTATCAGATACAAATATTTTTGACACAAAATTTATCTGACCTCAATTTAAACCATTTTCAATTGGAACTGTGTAGTTCCTTCACCAAGGCTACAATTACAGAATTCAGGAGTCAATGGGTTAAAATCATATCTTAAAAAAACATCAAAAGGGAATGTAAGTTCATCCCTGATCAACAAAATCAAGGAGCGAGACGAAAGGGTTTATTTAGCTGGGAGATGAGCAGACCATGTGTCAAAGTAAAAGCAAAGGAACGCAGGCATAGAGAGGACCTGTACAGAAAGACCACACGTGGAATCAACAATTTGGAGGTCAAGAAAACCTTGCAGAACATGAAAGTTACAGTTCAAAGTCCTTCCACATATTTTTGTGATAGACATAATAATCTGATAATTTTGAATTGTCTCAAATCCTGCTCTTTTTTCTCGCATAAAAGTTTCTATCTCTCTGGCATACAATGAAAATGAAGGAAATGAAAATGCAAGAAACTTACCAGAAAACTTCCAAATGCTGAATTAAATATTGCTGCTGCCTGCACACAAAGAAAGAACAATAATTTCAATTGAAAAAGAAGTCCTCCAATAGGAAAGTTGCAAGCAAAGTTGAATAGAATTTACAGGTAATATCAATACAAGGAAAATTCATTGATGAAAAGCTCCATTATAATAATAAATACAATCAAAATTTGCACACACTTATTTGAAAAATAGAGTAGTAGCTTCTTAACAGGGTGTCATCAATTGTATTAATTTCTGAAATCCCCTCATAAAACTTATTTTGAAACTTTCACATCTTTGAATACTCCTATTAATTGCTTTAAAAAGTGTTCATAAGTTTGCTCAACCATTTACAATTATCAAATTGAGAAATAATATGATATACACACACTCTCAAAATTAATAATACCTCATTATTAATTAATTGATTAATGAACAATGATCATGTGGTAGGGCTGCTTTGAATAGATAGTACTTTATCGAAGTAATTCCTTAATTTTGTTCAGAACCATGATTCAACTTCAAGTCAACAGTAAGAGTATGATAAATGGCAAAATATTGGTGAAAATGTTTGTTGATGAGTCTATTTTTTGGTCAGAGGACAACGAATCAAAACATGTATATGGATGGACTGCTTTTGATGAGAAATTTTATTACAAAGTATTGTATCTAGGTAATTTCTTAATTTGTTTAGAACCAGGATTCAAGACAACCCTACGAGTATGACGAAGGGCAGCACGATGGAGACAATGTTTGTTGATGAGTCTTTCTTGCAGTCAGTGGACAATGAATCAAAATATGTATGTGGATGGGCTGCTTTGAAAAAAACATTTTGTTGAGAACTAGGAGTCCACACAACCATACAACTATGATGCCACAGGAGCCAAAAATTAACATTCTATGCTATTGCAGAAAATGTTTGTTGATGAGTCTTTCTTGCAGTCAGTAGACAGAGAATAAAGATATGTAAGTGGGTGGGCTGCTATATTTGAATAGGCAGGTAACAATAGAAGAAATTTCTTCAGTTTTGTTCAGAACAAGGAGTCAAGACAACCTTATGAGTATGATGAAGGACAGACGATGGATTGGGAAAATGTTTGTTGATGAGTCTTTCTTGCGGTCAGTGGACAATGAATCAAAATATGTACATGTGGATGGGCGGCTTTGATGAGGTGTCAAAACACCCCGGGACTCAATTGACATCCAAGTCTGGAATCATCCTCAATCGCTCTCCAACTTTCTTTCTTCCCACATCCACTTTCTCTTCCTCCTCCCCTCTCCTCTTATATATTTCTCTTGCCCTCCATTTGCTCCCTATTCCTTACCTCTTTCTCTGTTCCTCATTTTTTCTCACTCTCCTCCCTCCTCTATCTTCTCATTTCTCATATCGCTCCTCTCTCTCTCCCTCTTCTTCTTCTTCGTCTTCTTCTTCTTCTTCTTCTTCTTCTTCTTCTTTTCTCCTCTCTCTCATCTCTTTTATCTATTTCTTTCACTACTTGAATTCTCTACATATAGTTGTCTCTAACTCTGTGAGTGTGTGTGTGTGTGTGTGTGTCTGTCTGTATATATCTCATTTTCCTCTTATCTTCTTCTTACGATTACTTATGTACCTTACAAACACCGAAGGACTTTTAATAATTGACATCCAAGTCTGGATCCCTCTCTATCTGACTCTCCATCTATCTTTCTTTTCGTCAGCTATCACTCTGCCTCTTTCTTGGTTTCTTTCTTCCTTTCCTTCTTTTGCCTTTTCTTCCTCTGTTGTTGTCATCTTCTATTTCTTCTTCTTCCTATCCCTCTTCCTCTTATTCTCCTCCACCTCCTCTTCCTCTTCCTACTCCTCCTCCTTGTCCTCCTCCTCCTCCTTCTTCTTTTTCTTCTCCCTCTTCTTCTTCTTCTTCTTCTTCTTCTTCTCCTCCTCCTCCTCCTCCTCCTTCTCCTTCTCCTTCTCCTTCTCCTTCTCCTTTTTCTTTTTCTTTTTCTTTTTCTTTTTCTTTTTCTTTTTCTTTTTCTTTTTCTT
>BQKZ01000431.1:19439-32515 GCA_036244855.1 Temnopleurus reevesii | reverse complement strand
CCCCCCCCCCTCTCTCTCTCTCTCTCTATCCCTTTATCTTTTCTCTTCCGTTTGTCCTCTGTTGATCTTCTTCACTTTCTATTTTCTTCCCTCTCTCTATATTCTTTCATCCGTCTTCTTCTATATCTCGATGCTCTCCAATATTTCTCATCCCCCGCTTGCTCATCTCCCTCCTTCTCTCTCTATCTCTCCCTTCCCCCTCTCTCCATCTCTTTACCCACTCTATTTTCTTTCTTTTCTTTTTTTAATTTTCTTCCCTCTTTCTATCTTGTTTTCATCCATCTTCTCCTTTCTCTCTCACACACACACACACACACACATCTCCCACTCTCATCCTTTCTCTCTCCTTGTCTTCAGGGCACATTCCTCATCTGATGGATGAGCGGAGGTCTCCCCCTAGCAGGGCTCTGCCTTGGCAGCGCCTTGCCTTGGGTAAAGCAGCCTAACTACATCTAGCACCTACCAAGCGTGAAGAGCGGAAGAACCCCTCGTCTTCGCTCCTCGGGACCCAAGCAAGCGTGACGGGGTCCCCCCATGCATATTTCAGCCATCAAAAGCGGCAAACATGCTCTGACATCAAGCGTGTCCATATTTCATAGCTAGGCTGGGTGGTATCAATTGAAACATGAGGCCGGTCGCCCAAATTGCTTCATCTTCTTGCCCAGCTCCATCTCGAGGACCGCATCTCAAACTCTGCAGATACTACTATCATCTACCCTCATCCTCCATGTTGCTTCTTAGGGTCCTAACTTCAGGGCACCTGTCTTGAGTTACCCATGAATGCCTGAATTCAATTCGTTCGCTAACTTCAGTTGGTGTAACTGATATTGCTATTGTAACAATGGGTTGTGAAGCTAGCCTTCGATAAATGTATTTACCAGAGGCATCAAAGTTTCATGGATGAGGATGGTTAATAGATTCTGGTTAATTATATCCTCTTGCCATCCTAAACCTTCGGGGACCCGAAGAGCGTTTTCTACTCTCCAGAGCAGTTTAGATGAGCTGAAGATGATGGAGTTTCTTACACCACACGCTTTGTTTATTGATACTGGGAAGTCATTTATTTCAAATCATGTCATCGGCTAATGCCTTCACAAAGGGCGCCCATAAATTACACCATGATAGCGTAATTATTTTTCAAAACTGGTGTGTGCATTCTTTTTGAGAAAGATTGGTGGCAAAGTCATTTGTTCTATTATGAGCAAAAAAAGTAGGGTTTCTTCAAGCAATGAAAGACAGATGGATTTATTGTCATTAGCACCTCACTCCTCATTTTTTATTTTGGGTGGTTAACTATGTACCCAAGCTAACCTGCTATATTTTCCATCAATCGATTGATCAATCGAATTGATTGATCAAATCGATCAATCGATCAAATCAATCAATCAATCAATCAATCAATCAATAGATAAATCAATTGATCAATCAGTTATTCATTCTCTCTTTTAATTAATCATTCATTCAATTCATGATCAAGTAATTAATTAATAACTCAATCAATCAATCAATCAACCAATCAATCAATAGATAAATCAATTGATCAATCGGTCTCCTGCATTCCCTTACTTTATTTAAATTAATTTGATACTTTGTTTCTCTTTTTTATATTACTATTTTATGTATGTTAAAGTATACTATGTGTTTGCATTATGTATTTATGTTATATATTGTATTGTAAATCATTCATTTGAACGCAGAAATCAAATCAAATCAAATCAAATCAAAATCAACTCACCTCATTTCCTCCCACCGCCTTGGTAAGAATAACAGCTGATGATACCGGTGGGGGCATACATCCTACGACTTGTAACCTGTAAATTAATATAAAAAGAATATGAATGTTACTTATCTATTTATTCATTTATTTATCTATTCATACATTGTACATTCCTTCATTTATCATATTTTGATTAAACAAGGTAATTCCACCACTACATAATTTGGTATTGAACCTGCAAGCCCCATATACATGTATCAAAATTATGTTGACATGATAAGAATTGTGAAGAAAAGAAAAAGGATAAAACTAGTTAGCAACCACTGCACATCATAACATGTAAAACAGAAACACATAACCCATGTAAATAGTACTAAGTCTTTTTTGTCCGTTTATATTGTATATTATGACATGCAATGTGGGGGGGGGGAATAATCCCTTTTTATTATCATTTACATATTAGCTATGTATTCACACTTCTCATACTCCTCAGCAGCTCAAACTGATAGAATTGACAGCACAATTTTAAAAAATCTGAAGAAATACAAAATAATTTAAACAAATAAACAGAACTGCTGAAACTGCTTATCCAATAATGGAGAGATGTGGAGTGAAATAAAGTAAATAGGAGCTTGAGCTTTTGATACTAGCAGAATCTTAATCATAAGCAAAATGACCTACATGACCAAAATAAAAATGTTAATTCAAAAATTTAAAACTAATTTCCCCACCTTCATTAGATACACACTCTTAAACATCAATTTTCATTTTAATGATTCATCTTCTGTCATACTTTTTTTTTTTTTTTTTTTTTACTAGATCCAACATTTGACAGGAGAGGAAAGATTATCCATTCACTGACATCAGCAGAAATTAAGCAATTAGAAAATGAATGAGTGTGATAAAATCTAAGGCCTATCACACAGATATCATTTACGGAATCTACAAAGAACANAATCAATCAATAGATAAATCAATCGATCAATCAACCAACTAATCAATCAATCAATCAATCAACCAACCAATCAATCAATAGATCAATCAATTGATCAATTAATCATTCATTTTCTCTTTTAAACAATCATACATCCATTCAATTGATTAATTAATCGTTCATTCGATTCATGATCAATCAATTGATCAATCAATCAATGAACTCATCTCGTTTCCTCTTATCACCTTGGTACAGATAACTGCCATTATACTGGTGTACCATGCATCATTTCCAATCCAAGTCAACTTACAATCAATCAATACATGAATGAATGAATGAATCAATCAATCAATCAATCAATCAATTGGCCAATCAACAAATCATTCATTCAATCAATCAATGAATGAATCAATCAATGAATCAATCAATCAATGAATCAATCAATAAACCAATCAATCAATAGACAAATCAATTGATCAATCAATTACACATTCTCTCTTTTAATCAATCATTCATTCAATTCATGTTCAAGTAATTAATTAATCACTCAATCAATCAATCAATCAACTAATCAATCAATAGATAAATCAATTGATCAATCGGTCTCCTGCATTCCCTTACTTTATTTAAATTAATTTTATACTTTGTTTCTCTTTTCTATATTACTATTCTATGTATGTTAAAGTATACTATGTGTTTGTATTATGTATTTATGTTATATGTTTGTATGGTAAATCATTAATTTTAACACAGAAATCAAATCAAATCAAATCAAATCAAAATCAACTCACCTCATTTCCTCCCACCGCCTTCGTAAGAATAACTGCTGATGATACAGGTGGGGGCATACATCCTACCACTTGTAACCTGTATAAATCAATATAAAAAGAATATGAATGCTTTTACTTAGTATTTATTTATCTATTATTTGTTTATTGAGTCATTTAGTCATTCATTTTAGAGTCATTTATTCCTCTAGTTATCACATTTTGTTTGAACAAGGTAAATCCATCAGTGTGTAAAGCGCCTTGAGCACTCAGCAGTGAGAGGGGGATACGTGCGCTATATAAATTGCATCTTTTATTATCATAAACTGCTGTTGTACCTCCAAACAAGTTACAAAATGATGTTGACACGATAGGAATAGGACATATAAAAGTAATTATATTGTGTAGAAAAGAAAACGATTAAAGTTATTTAGCAAACACTGCACATCATAACATGTAGTACTAAGTCTTTTTTGTCTGTTTATATTGTATATCATGACATGCAATGTGTGGGGAAAAATAATCCTTTTTTATTATCATTTACATATATTAGCTAGATGTATTCACACTTTTCATATTCCTCAGCAGCTCAAACTGATAGAATTGACAGCACAATTTTAAAAAATCTGAAGAAATACAGATTTAAATAAATAAACAGAACTGCTGAAACTGCTTATCCAATAATGGAGAGATGTGGAGTGAAATAAAGTAATTAGGTGCTTGAGCTTTTGATACTAGCAGAATCTTAATCATAAGCAAAATGACCTACATGACCAAAATAAAAATGTTAATTCAAAAATTTAAAACTAATTTCCCCACCTTCATTAGATACACACTCTTAAACATCAATTTTCATTTTAATGATTCATCTTCTGTCATACTTTTTTTTTTTTTTTTTTTTTACTAGATCCAACATTTGACAGGAGAGGAAAGATTATCCATTCTCTGACATCAGCAGAAATTAAGCAATTAGAAAATGAATGAGTGTGATAAAATCTAAGGCCTATCACACAGATATCATTTACGGAATCTACAAAGAACATCAATTAATTTAGACAATTGCTCAATTTATGGAGCATGAAGGTTATGTGCATTGGATCATTGGTATTGCAAGCTGCCTCGTATTACTTTCAATATTACCCATTTTTCGGCTGTACTAACTTTACGACTAAAAAATGATAAATAAAAAATGATCTATCACATGAATAAGCCAATTCTATGCTATCAATCTAAAATAGATTTTGTTTTCGTTTATGTCCACAAACAACTTGAATTGGATGATCACAATATTTCAAGGTCTAAAAAAACTAATAGAGACCCAATGCAATCAATTACCAATGTAAACTATTTTGAATAAACTAATGATTTCAAGAAAAAAATGAATTGATAAAAATAATGATTTAAAATAAAAGAATAAAGAAATCTAGGAGTTCATTAGTAGGTTTGAGGAATTGATCTGAGAGAGAGAGAGAGAGGAATTGATGGGGGAGACAATAAAAAAGGACAAATTTGAAAAAAAATGAATAGACAGATACTCAGATGAGGATTAAATATATTTATTTATTCATTTTATTTATTGTTCTGGGGTAGCCCATGGGGCCCCAAATTTAAAGATAATGGCCCGTATTCTGATATCAGGTTTAACTTAAACTAGAGTTTAAATCTGTGGTTTAGGTATGAAAGGCCAAAAGAGGCTTGAATCTATAACAGTTGGTGTTTAATTTACCCGCACATTTGGCACTCATAGAGCTAAGGTAACCATAATTGTTATTGTTTATTCTTCGACTGAGGTAGTAATATTGTAAGACTGTTTTGGGGTCTATTATTACAAAAAAAATATTCTCATTATCATTATTATTAGACAGATGGAAAGTCAGAAGAAATACCAGAAGTTGGGATAAATTGTAAAAAAAAATATTAAAAAAAAAATTAGTTGATTAAAGGAAGGGGGCAAAGACCCAATTTATAAGCACAAAATAAATGTTGAGCTTAAACAGAAGTACAATAGGAAGAGATAAAAGAAAAGTCATAACAAACTCAAGAGAGAATGTGAAAGGAAAGGAAACAAAAAATGGCAAAGTTAAACAACCATCGCATCCAAGAATCCAAATCAAGGAAGCCTTTACACAGGGCCTCATTAAAAATTCTATTCATTATCACAAGTACTCACAGCCTCTTTTGAAATGTGGAAATTAATGGGTCTCCACAACAAATCTCCTCGACTCTTATGCTTTATATTCATATATATATAAAAAAAAGGAACAAACAAATTCTCCATCACAGCTAAATTAATTGGATTCTATCTCTTTTCTACCTGTTGGCCTTCCGTACGACTCAATGCAGTCCCATTCATGAGTGGCAGCGCACTTCATCGTCTATCATCTATAATGCAACGCCACCTTGTTCCTCGCACTCTCCCGGCTTTCATCAATTTTTGAATCGGGGTATTTTTACTCAACTCCATGGAAAATTCATATTTTGATAACTACAATGTAGGCTGGGGTCCTTTTTGTGCCTTCACATGAAGTGATTTTCTAATCTATTTTTCATGGGAAGCAAAGTGGCTCGGATCAATGAGAATTTTAGATGTAGCCAAGTGTATAATAGAAAATGGAAAATAATTGATGAAGCCGAGATTTCTCCCTGTCTGCTCTCTCTATTAACTGATTGCTTGTTTGAATTTTGCAGAAGGTTTGGATGTGATTACAGAGGCTATGGAGGCAGAAAACAAAAGCTTTTGATTTCAATGTTTGAATCTAGATTGCTGAAGTGGAAAATCAACATGTAATCAAAGCCTCTTTTTGTGCAAAACTACATACAGCACATGAATATCTTACGCCATGTAATGCAAATATCCCATTTTGTTTGAAAGAGATTGTATGTACACATGCATATCTCATAATAATTAGCTGGAAGTTTGCTTTGGAACACAAGACTATCAAGGATATTGTGCCATTTCTTTTGATGAAACTAATTCAATATTTACATTCCTCTAATTAAAACATATCATATCCATCAATCAGGACTCTTTATCAAAAAAAATGTTGCAAGAACAATATTGTTAATTGGATATCAAGAAAATATCAAAAAAGAAAACAATGAAACAAAATCAAAATTTGTGACTACCGTAATCCTTCACATTGGTTATTTTGCATGTATCAAATTCAATGGAACCCACTTTGGTATGGACTGTCATATCAAAGAAAATATTAGACAAAAAAAAAGAAGTAAAATTGTTTCACTGATCTCCACTGACAGACCATGTGACATGAAAATCAGCTAGGTTTTTATTTTATTTTGTATTTAATCTATTTGTTGTTGTTGTTTTTTTTGGGGGGTTGACCTATATCATCATCTATTTTTCTTGTCAAGCGATTGCTGGGAGTGAGATCTCTGCTCCAAGCGCTCCCTCTATTGAAAATCATTAATCTACTCGTAATTGAGTACGATTACTGAATACCAGTCATTCTTAAAATCATTCTCACCTTAAAATGACCCTAAATTATTGGAATACCATGTAATGTGTATTTATACTGGTACATACCAGCTTCTTTCTTTTATTATAGTTATAATCAAATAAAATTGATCTTTTGCAAAGAAATGGCTGTTTCATAGCTTTGACAGTCTTAGGTTGCAATTGATCCCAAAACAGCTGCATATCAGTTGCAAATTGGAAAGCACATTTTCATTTGCACACTGTCTGCGTTTTTGACAAGCCGCATATGAAACAATGATTTTGATTAGCACGTTCCGATCAACTGTAACTTACGATCAATTGCAACTGTCATTCAACACCCTCTTTAGTCCTTTTTCATACAGCTGCTGATTATTCTCATTTTCTCACTGAAATAGCTAAATATGTGTCTCAATGATTTCAAATGTCTTTGTATCAATGAACAATCAATATTCAAAAAGCTTCATTTGAAATTACCTGTAAGTGTCAAATCCAATTATGAGAACACAAAGATTGAGCATTACCTAACAAATGTTATGGACTATTGGGGTGTTGCTCAAAATCAACTGCAAATCAACTGCAACTTTGCACATTGTAACGCGCATTTTCATTCGCGCATGATGCACGCATTTAACAAGACGTGCATGAAACAATGATTTTGATTGCCGTATTTCAATCAACTGCAACTTGCGATCAATTGTAACTTTTGAATAACACCCCCTATGGACTTTTTTAATGCATTGTGTCACATCTTTTATTTCAATGATATAGAGTATTTTAATGCTAAATCCTAGTTATTATTATTCTTTAAAAATGTCCTGATTGTCATTATCTTTCGAGAGTTTTATAAAAAGAATATTATAGTTTACATCATAAGATAAAGATTAACATTCAGGTTTTTGCTTGTGGATTACATATTTTCAGCCCATTCAATTAAAAGTAGTATTTTGTCAAAGTAAGATGGACTTTTCCCAAAAGATTATAAACATTAGAGAAAGAAATGATAATTTGATGCGACAGAAAGAGGAAAATAATGAATTGTAATATTCTTTTAATTTGCAAAGTGACCCTATATAAATGTAAATTACAACTTTCATTGCAATTAAAACTTAAAGATTGCTATCGAGACAAACATTAAAAAAATACTTCAAGCATAAAAAAGAAATTAAAAAAAAAAACTACATGATTTATTTCCCTTTCTTTTCCCCATTACTCCCCTGTCATTGCCTACAAGGCTGTCCCTTGGAACACTTGTTAATGAAGTTGTCCCATTTCTGGTAACTGCAACTTAGTGCAGCGAGCCATGCAGTTTTAACTTCATTAGAATGAATAAGGAATGAGGCTCTCACACTACTATTAATCTTGTCCATTTATGGCCCATTGCCTTGAATACTGATGCTCTATACAGCGTCTTCTTCTTGATATGCGTGTCTCATCCACGGTAGCTTATTTTCCTATAAATGACAGTTTTATGAAACCTATTTTGTATTGTGTATTTTTAGATACCAGTATGGTTCTCATTTTCCTCTTTTCTGTTTGTATTTCCTATATTTCCATTTTATACTTTCACACAAGGTTAGTACTCTTTATTCATATTTACTCTTACACTTTGATCAAATAGAGTTCTCTTTCCTGTTTTGTTTGTATTATTTTTTTTGTATTATTCCACATTAAATATTTGGGAATAATTTGTTTTCTATACTAAATTAATTACAAATTCTGTTTGAATTTACCTTACCTTGCATTATCCTGAAGACCTGAACCGAACACAATTTTAGCTGTCCCAAACATTTCTATTCTTATTCTTTTCTGTACATTATCTCCCTACTGGTACCTACTGACATCACCTGGGTTGAGTGCAGCACAATACAAATTATTTTAGAAGGAAAATATTGTACATCCATCAAACCGATGATCCTTTGACTAAAGGCTCANGTAATTGAGTACGATTACTGAATACCAGTCATTCTTAAAATCATTCTCACCTTAAAATGACCCTAAATTATTGGAATACCATGTAATGTGTATTTATACTGGTACATACCAGCTTCTTTCTTTTATTATAGTTATAATCAAATAAAATTGATCTTTTGCAAAGAAATGGCTGTTTCATAGCTTTGACAGTCTTAGGTTGCAATTGATCCCAAAACAGCTGCATATCAGTTGCAAATTGGAAAGCACATTTTCATTTGCACACTGTCTGCGTTTTTGACAAGCCGCATATGAAACAATGATTTTGATTAGCACGTTCCGATCAACTGTAACTTACGATCAATTGCAACTGTCATTCAACACCCTCTTTAGTCCTTTTTCATACAGCTGCTGATTATTCTCATTTTCTCACTGAAATAGCTAAATATGTGTCTCAATGATTTCAAATGTCTTTGTATCAATGAACAATCAATGCTCAACCAGCTTTACTTGAAATTACCTGAAAGTGTCAAATCCAATTATGAGAACACAAAGATTGAGCATTACCTAACAAATGTTATGGACTATTGGGGTGTTGCTCAAAATCAACTGCAAATCAACTGCAACTTTGCACATTGTAACGCGCATTTTCATTCGCGCATGATGCACGCATTTAACAAGACGTGCATGAAACAATGATTTTGATTGCCGTATTTCAATCAACTGCAACTTGCGATCAATTGTAACTTTTGAATAACACCCCCTATGGACTTTTTTAATGCATTGTGTCACATCTTTTATTTCAATGATATAGAGTATTTTAATGCTAAATCCTAGTTATTATTATTCTTTAAAAATGTCCTGATTGTCATTATCTTTCGAGAGTTTTATAAAAAGAATATTATAGTTTACATCATAAGATAAAGATTAACATTCAGGTTTTTGCTTGTGGATTACATATTTTCAGCCCATTCAATTAAAAGTAGTATTTTGTCAAAGTAAGATGGACTTTTCCCAAAAGATTATAAACATTAGAGAAAGAAATGATAATTTGATGCGACAGAAAGAGGAAAATAATGAATTGTAATATTCTTTTAATTTGCAAAGTGACCCTATATAAATGTAAATTACAACTTTCATTGCAATTAAAACTTAAAGATTGCTATCGAGACAAACATTAAAAAAATACTTCAAGCATAAAAAAGAAATTAAAAAAAAAAACTACATGATTTATTTCCCTTTCTTTTCCCCCATTACTCCCCTGTCATTGCCTACAAGGCTGTCCCGTGGAACACTTGTTAATGAAGTTGTCCCATTTCTGGTAACTGCAACTTAGTGCAGCGAGCCATGCAGTTTTAACTTCATTAGAATGAATAAGGAATGAGGCTCTCACACTACTATTAATCTTGTCCATTTATGGCCCATTGCCTTGAATACTGATGTCCCATATAGCGTCTTCTTGTTGATATGCGTGTCTCATCCACGGTAGCTTATTTTCCTATAAATAACAGTTTTATGAAAACATATTTTGTAGAGTGAAAATTGTATTTATAGATGTACTTTATGTATATATATGGTTCTCTTTTCCCCCTTCTTTTGTTTGTATTTCCTTTATTTTCATTTTATGCTCTCATGCCCGGTTATTCTTTACTCATCCAGCATTATCCAAAGAGGGTTTTCTTGGTAGGTTTTTTTGTCTTAATATCCATTTTATTAGTCCACATTTAATAACTGGGTGTAAAAATGTGTGTATTCTGTTTATTAAAATTTCTGTATACGCTGTACTTTACTTTTCAATACCCTGAACCTAACATACATTTACCTATCCTAAACATTCCTACACTAAACATCACCTGGGTTAAGTGCAGCAAAATACAAATTATTTTAGAAGGAAAATATTGTACATCCATCAAACCGATGATCCTTTGACTAAAGGCTCATTGTAAGAACCATTATAGATACTTCCTTCATTTTTTCTTTGTAAAATGAGGGTTTATTCTTCCTTCATCATTATCCTTACCCCTTTCCTCCTTCCTACTTACCCTCCCAACCTTCCTCTTCTTTCTATACTTACTTCCTTCCTCTGTCCTTCCTTCCATCCATCATTCATTCCATCCATCCTTCCTTCCATCCCTCCCTCCCATCCCCATCTTTCTCCCTCTCTCCCTACAATCTTGTCACAATCTCTCTCTCTCTCTCTCTCTCTCTCTCATTACCTCCCTCCCTTCACCTCTTCTTAATTCCACCACTCCTTCTTTCCTCCCTTCCATCCTCCCACATTCCCTCCNTCTCTCTCTCTCTCTCTTCCTCCCTCCTTCCACCTCTTTCTCACTTATTCCTCCACTCCTTCCTTTCTCCCTTCCATCCTCCAACATTCCCTTCCTTCTTCCCTCCACCCGTTTCCTCCGCTCCCTTTGACCCTCCTACTCTCCCTTCCTCATTGTACAGCTTTCCCCTTCTACCTCTTGCCTTATTCCTCTTCATCTTAAAACTACTATCAATGCATCAAATCTACCCTTCCTACCTTCTCCAACCATACTCTCCCTCCACCTCCTCCTCCTCTTCTCACAGATGTTGCCATTCACACCTCCCCACCATCATTAGCGGGGCTAATGGGCAGGTATTTTGTGAGTGAAATAATAAATGAGAGCAAAATTTCGCCCCTGGGTATTGAACGTGTGGATCACTGCAAGCCCATCCATATCCTTCCGGGCTTTTTGAAGTCCTTCGAACCAATAATATCACCTATCATACTGTCATAAATTTTTTTACTTTCCTTTAGAAAGCGACCCTTGTGGAATGTCCAATTTTAGCCAAGCTGACCAACCGCCCTTTCAATCATAAATCTCAAGATGCAGTGTCAAATTGAGTCCGCTATTTATGGATAAGGGCAAAAATCTAATAGATCTTTCAAAGTCTTTGCTAAAAAAATGGAGTAGATCTTTCAAAGGCAATTCTGAAAACATAGAGTACAATGAAATCTAAATTTTGAGTGAAAGTGGTTCAGATTTCTAACTTATCTTAGATGAAGATATTCTTTTGATTTTTTATGCTCAGTCAAACTCAACATTCTAGTTTCAAGGCCATTTTGCAAAAGCCATACCAGGCGAGAGTAGAGTGCCACAGGTGAGCCCTAGTTTGCAGGTACAATGTACTGTGCAGACTCTTGACTTTGGTTTTCCACATTCAAACGTCTGCATTTTGAGACTACTTCACAATATTGGCTCCTTTCGCCAGAGGAAAATGCAATGCAGTCTCTAATTCCAGACTCTGTCTCATGCAAGGCATATGCACTGTACAAAATGCAATTTCTGTATTAATACATGTACCAAATTATCTGTGCCTGCAGACTAAAGTGAAGCCTACCACACATAGCTTATTCAATATTAGGGCTACTGAAGGGCTCATGCTAGTCAGGTATCCTACTTTTGTTAAACACTTTGTAAAACACATTTGTGGAAAAAGAGTAAAGCAGCAGAAACTTACAAGTCATGGCACCATCATCATCAAATGTAGCAAGCATTTTATTTCTTCAAATGTTTAATCCTTCCAAAATTTGAATTTTATATCTTTGAACTACTATGAAGAAGAGGCAATTAATGATATTAAACCTGTGTCAAATGCGGCATGGCATCCATGAATCATGTACTAGAGGAACTAAGAACCCTGGGTGGGATATGAAGCTGTGACTTGCAGGTTAAAAGGTGAGAATTTGCACCACGACCCCTCTGGAAGTGCATAATATGGATTTTTTTGCCAAATCTGCCAGAGCACTGCAAACTAAATCAACATACTGTAACTTCAATCTGCAGATGTTTCTCTTAGTTCCAACATACATTTCAAAACAGAATTCCATGACATTTCCATGACTTCCTTTCTTGTGTGGTTTAAAAAATCATACACTTTTTAATGGTCTCCACCCCTGACCCCCTCCCCCCCCCCTCAGCTGAACGATAATATTGCATACATATTTCCGAATTTTCGGGAATAGGGGTATTTTCTCCAGGCGCAAGATGGGGAAAAATCACTTAAAATCGGAGAAAGAGGGTCTTTTAAAAAATAATCCCCAATATACATTTTATTAATTATGGGTGATTTTTCCCCTCCTGTTCAATTCTTTTCCAAAAACATGTAATTAAGGATATTGTTTCTTATAACCCCTTCCAAAACTTTAAAAAATGGGGATAATTTCAATGGTAAAAAAGCCTGACATATTCCCAAACTAAATGAGTCTCAGAAAATCTGGTAACAAGTTCATGTGTATGATAACTTTGTGAGGGGGTGCATGGTGGG
>BQKZ01000431.1:0-18615 GCA_036244855.1 Temnopleurus reevesii | reverse complement strand
AGGTACATACATATATATTTACTTATTCATCTACTTGTAAACTTTTATGAAATCCCCCGAAAAAAATAGCACCCGTGATACATTTTGTGGGAGCTATTTTGGAGCTCACGTGAGCTATTTCTAAGGATTAGGGGGTTAATTTTTCTTTGCCCCTGTGTATTTTTATGCTGATTACTAATCACAGACTGCTTGCCAAATATTTCTAAAAAAGAATATGTATACTTTTCTCAAGATCTGCTCTACGAGCCAGAGCATGTGGATGACTCAGACTTGTATATGAGTTGGCCAGCAGGATTTCGGTAGACGCATTTGAATACAGATACATGGTTTGCTGTTTTATCAGGCAAGCATCAGGCAATGACTTTGATTGCCAAGAATGGCCCTGCCCTAAAAAAAAGTAGAATGTTAATCGGAGTACTAAGAAAACTGGACTGTTACACACAGGTACCAGCTATTCTGGAGTACAGTGAGTTGGGATGAAAAGTAACAAATTTTCAGGTACAAAGAGAGCAATTAAACAAACAAGAACATTGCTTTGATGCCTGGAGCATCTTGATAATGGGCCAATCGTGAAATAAGCCACCTCTCTTTTCCTTCACATTTTTTTTTGGTGTGTGTACAAAGTCTATGGAGATCACTGAGGTCCCGTGATATAATGAATACAAGTCTGTGTAGGGTGGACTATTCACAAGAATGCCTATCGCTTAGTAATGAAAAGATGAGTTGCATTGTTAGGGGAGGTAAATCATCTTGTGGTATGTTCTGGAAAGATTTATACTAACCTCTGTTTTTAATGAAAGGCCACTGTTAAAGAAGATCAGCGATACAGCAAGGTACTTTACTGTGTATTCTGGTAGGAGAGGTCCTGCAACAAGAAAGAATAGAACATTTGTCACAAAATAAAGTTAAGACATCAGAAAATTCCTTGCTTCATTTGACATAAAAAAAATTATTTGTTTGCCCTCTACTGATAAACCCTCTGAAAATGTGGCCAACCCGAACTTTTTTTAAAAACTTTTCACTCAAATTCAAAATCGATGGCAAAATCATAAAAATGTGAAACACAACCTGAAATGATATATATTCTTTAGTTTTACTTCCCTGTTAAGTCTTAAGAGTTTTTTTTTAATTTAAAAAATCCTATATTCTGATTAAACATAGCTATTTTTAATGTCATTCTTTTGGGCAACCAAACAAATTTCAGAGGGCTATCAGCAACGAAGACGAACCAAAAAGCCTGGTCTCCTTCAAGCACGATTTCTGACAAGTCCTTGATGATCAAGGAGAGTGTTAAATGTTGTTTAAAAACTCTCAAACCAATGGATTTTTGTGTTTACAAGACGAATAATTCACTGGTCAGAAACAGAGTGGTCCATTTCAATAACGTTTTTTTTCATCAAATTGCTTATTATGTTGTCTGCCTTCTACTTCCACTTAGGCCTGCAAGTTTCTTCTGTTGGGCCAGCAACTGCAATTTCATGCTGATAATTAAATAACTTATTGAATTTGCTGTCCCCTCATCATTGCATAGAGCACGACTGGATATCAGAAAATACTTTTTCTCTAATTGAATCATAGATCAATGGAATAGCGTCCCAGAAGAAGTTGTAACAGCATCTTTACTAAATTCCTTCAAAATGAGGCTAGACAAATTTTGGGAGGATGGTGCCTTCGCTTCTGCTACATGATCAAGTTTAATTGTTATAGAAGCCTATATGCACACCATTGCATCATCCCGAAGGAAACTGATGGAACACACAATTCTACATAATTTCCACGGATCGATGAACAGGCAGGCGTTTGTCCTACAAGCATCGTTGGAGTAAAGTCAAGTAAAGTAAAGTAATAAATGAAGTAACAGCAAAGTGCACATACATGTATTTTTAGTTTAACATAATCGGTAGCCTCTTTCTCCTTTTCGCTATGTAAATTCTTTTCCTTTTTTCCATTTTCAGACCTATTTCATCTTCTTATTCATTATTTGATTGATTGATTCCCTAACATTATAACTCCTAAAGTACTGGGCTATCTTATCGTGTCCAGACCTGGGAGGTGTTTCACCAAGTTACAAAAGACTTTTATGAATGACGTTATGTACGACTGATACCAGTTCTTGTGCTGAAAGATCGAGAATCTTGTGCATATTAGACTCTTTCTAAAGTCCATCGTAACTTTATGAACGTTTTACTTTTTGTGAAACATCGCCTTGCTGCTTGGAATTTCGACAGGTATAGCGGTATACCATTTCCGTATTCTATCTTGCATTTTAACATTAGTAAATGCTACTGACTCTTTGTTTTACCAAATTCCTTGGGCATTATTGTGTTATCTGTCACCGCTCCATTCACTGCCGCCTGTTTCGTCATTGCTGGCGATAGATAGCCTCTCCCATCGACTTGTACACGAAATCTACGCGCACACAACGATACGAAAGAATGGTGGAGGCAGATAGCACGATTTGGCCAATTCCTTGCTCTAAAATTCGAAAATTAATGAGGTGCTAATGCACTTTCGTATCCAGCCGTGAGTATGGAGATGCCCCGTTCTTTAAATGTCCCTTCGTGTGTACACCGGCGGCAATGCCGCTGGATACGAAAGTGCATTAGCGCCAATTAATGACTCATGAGATATTCAAAATTTAATTGAGATTCATAAATCAAAAGAAATGTTAAAGTCAAAACCGTCACACTGTCTGAGACTGAGGCTGAGAGAATTAGAAAAGGATTGAGAGGATTATTTACCGCCTTTCTGCCCGATGGATGGTTCTGCTCTGGCTGCAAGAATTACAACTATGATGCCCATCAGGAACCAATTTTCTTTTAATTTCTCAAGCAACCCCATTTTGGTCCTGCAGACAGTAAGTTCACCCAAGATACACACAACAAAACTTCACTCAATGGCAAAGTCCACGTTGCAGCTGCTTGTTTACATGCATGCCGAATCACAAATCTGGTGTACATTTTTGAGGAAAATAGTTCTTCGTATATTCGCTACTATCTACAATTTAAATGAAGGAATTCAAAAGAAATATAATAGAATGTAAATTTGTGGAATTATTCTATATATAAGCGAGTTAAATCAGATTTGTGAAATAAATCGCTTGATGCGTACTAATTTTATTTTGTATTTTCATGTTATTAAACAAGATGGCAGCCTCCATGAAGAAACCCTCCGTCTCGTTTACTTTACCAATTGCCTGTCAAATCTGTTTAGGAAAGGTAAGACGTGTGTTATTTTACAATTTTTATGACACTCATAATATTTTCATACTATTGATTCCTAAATGAAAGATATTTTTGCTTTTATTATGCCACTTTCCTTTGGTTATTTCTACGGAATCTTTTTTGTATGTAGTCCCAAGTGCTCATTATTGCGTCAGCTGCTCTGGAGAAGGGGAGCAGATCGAGGACGATGGAGCTCAAAATCGCCGCCAGCGCTGGCCTAGTCGCTTCGGTTGACTCGCTTGGTCCTTTGCACACAGTTCACTTCTCGACGCCAAGTAACGGAGAGTGCAGCTCTTCAAAATTCAATTAATTCAATCCATGCATGGCAAATATCGATCTTATGACTGCATATGCCACCTCTCTCTGTCTCTAGACTCTAGTTGCTTGCATATTTTTTTTTTTTGTGTCGAGCCTACGATCACGATCTATGACTATCTATGGTATATGGTAGGGGCTCCCTCCTCTGTGCCAGGTCCCTCATCTGCGCCGATGTAACTCGCGCGCTCAGTGTAATTAAGACTTTTTCCTAAAAATCTCCAATCGCGTGTAAAGTGACTGGGATGCAGAGAAGGGACCCAAATATTTTGAACGGCAAAAATAAGAGGGATGTATATTTCATCTAAAATGACATTGTTCCTGGTCAGATTTTGCTGAGATATTTCAAACACATGTAATCTTTAGGATATTTGTTATAATATCAGATTAAAATTGAATTGGATATTCATTGACTTCATGCTTTTTTTCAAGCTGAAAGTTTAGGTGCGCAGACGTGCAATCTCCCATCATACATGTATTGTAGTTCCCACCCATAAATTAACGAAGTTTATATGGACGGGTGGCTTATTTCATGAGAAGGTCTATCTTGTTTTAAGTTATAGACAGATATATTTATGAAAAGAAATCCCAGAAACAAAACATATTTCTTTTCTACAAAGACAGACACCAAAACCATTCAAACATGATTGAAACATGCCCAACGCATATCTCAGAAGGAAGCAGGAACCAAATCACACAAGTTTGTATGTATTGCACCATGTTGATATAATTTTTGTAAAAATATGTGCAATTCTAACCCCTATTTCCCAGTAGTGCCAGTATACCATGCCATTCAGCGTACTTGCGTAAATATGTTTGTAAGTCATATTATCATAACACTAGACATTTCTTGACTCACAAGTCATTTTAGTTGCCTTATAGACAGGCACATACGATGCGCTCTTCTGTAATTTCAATTTCAGGAATGGATAGTAAATGTTTATTCTATTCTGTCAGACTGTCAGATACTCCAGATACTGTCAGATGAATGCCTTTATAGTGAAAGTTTATAAAAAAAACCTTGGGTTGGATATTCTAAATCTGAAAACTTGATTATTTAAAGTTCGGTGCTCAATTTTGGTGTTGAAAGAGTGAATGACCAGTAATCCAAGCTTATGCTCAACATCGTGATATGATTATCAAATTGAAGGAGTCAAAATTATGTGACTGTTTTAAGAATCCACAAGGAAAACCTTGATTTGCAAGATAAAGTGCTAAAAATGTATGTAGTTTGTTATTTGTAGCGACACTATATGCGCTCAACATTATATTATGTTAAATTGGTCCATACATGTAGGATATTGGGTTGAGCGTATAAAGTGTAGCTTAAAATCGCTAATTGGTGTCATAATTTCATTGTAAAAAGAACTAAACCATCAACATATCCTGAGTTATAGCAAAATTGCTCCTGTTCTGTGAGCAAGAAGTATGCTAAAGAGAAATACATGTATGATTTTAACATCGACACCAGCACCAAATTTTCAATTCAATTGCACAACAGAAAGCCTCGGCAAACACAGGATTTTTTTTTTTTTTACAAATCTATGTATATGCAAATTAGACCACAAATCTGAAATCATAGGTTTTTATGTGACCTGCTTAGAAAATGTAACAGCTTAGGCAATTCTCTTGAAATAATATGTATTTTTCCCCATAGGTAAAGGAGCCAGTAATATGCAGCAACCAACATGTTTTCTGCAACAGTTGTATGGAGGTATGGCTACAACATCGATCTCATTGCCCGACATGTCGCATACCTATCACAACTGAAAGTCCTTGCAAACAGATTCTGGGTAAGTCAAGGACTACTTTACTCTAGATTACTTTCAATGAAATAAAATAGGGATTGGATTAATTTCATCAGCCAAAGTGGATCCAGGGGGCTAATTCCAGTTGGTCCCCTATTGTGTGATTGTCTTGGATTAAAGAAGAAACTTAATGAAATGCTCACTTTTATCTACACTTCTTTAGGGGAATTGTTTGTTATTCCTGTTATTGTTTGTTTGTGTTGGTCCTTGAATCAATTCAACAAATATTCTATGGTGTTAATGTAATGTTGCTGTTGCTAAACATTCAATTTTTTTTAAATATATTTCTTCAAATATTTCTTAAAAACCTATGAACAGTTTGCTCATTTCATCAAATTTAATCGGGATGGGAATTAACTCAAATTTTAAATAGATGAAAATCATTACTGTGAATGTGCTGCAAGAGTTGTTGATACGTAATGGTGAAAAGAAATGGTTACTTCAGTTTATAAAATTATCACATTATTTATTTTACCCGATTTCATTTTCTAGCCATCCATGCAGTACATTCATTGTACATTTTCTGTATTTCAGATTTATTTGGGTTATGTTTCATATGTACGCACATTCTTTACGATCGACTGGTGACCCTTTCTCAGACGCTTCTAAGCGACAATGCTTACATTATCATTGAGTCCAGGAAAAGGTCACCAGTTGGTTCAATCGTAGATTTCCGATCAGCTTTATGAAACACAACCCGGATCTAGAGAAGATGTAAACATAGTCCCATCTTTAAGACTTTTATTTCAACATTTTTTCTCTTATTTCATCTGGAAATGATTATGCCTTGAATGTGTCACAATATCCTTCAGCTGAAAAAAACAGTATTCTATCTAAATATATTTTCCTTTTCAAACATCACCAGCTTTATTTCAGTATGTTCACATCTTCTGTAGATTAAAATTATATCCGGTTTGACTTTACTATCTGCATTACTGGAAAGCAATCGTTATATTATTATCTTATATCTAGACATTATTCTTTCTTAAAATAGACATCAGTATATTGCTAGTAAAACAATGTCTTTTTGGTCCTCTATATATTATTTGTATCTTCTGTATCTGTTATACTATGTGAATTAATTTGATTGTAAAGAACTGTTCACTCATTTTTAAATTGATATAATTTGTTGACATGATCTGCCTAATTTGTCTTACATGATTATATTATGTCTCTTCTTTGATATTTCTACATATTTTTACATATTGCATAGCTGCTACTTACATGTGTATCTGTAATTTGGCACTTAGACTTGTAAGGTTTTATTTTAATTCTAGGAAAGATTACTAAGAATTTTGACGACAGAAGAATCATTCCCGTCAATGTATCATACAGTGTAGTATGTGCAGATTACTATTTTTTACAAGGATTATTACTAATTTTCATTTACTCATATTGGGAGCTATCAAGCTCTGGTATTATTTGTCCATTAAGATTTTCAGAATACAACACATTTGGTGACGTCAGAATTCTTCTCTTTAATAGTCTTATCATATATATCAGACCCTTTCCATTTTGTATGTTTGGTAAAAAATCAGTACTATGTTCAAAGCAGAAATGATTTTATCAGATGATGTTTGTACAAAATACATAACACAAAACAATAAAATATAGAAACAAAGATACATGTTCATCTATGAACATTGTTGTTTAATTTTCAAGACATCTTTTAGAAAAATGACATCTATCTTGAGCATCATTGATCATTCATGATATTTTTATCTCTAGAAGATGTAAGGGTATTAAAATTGTATGGGATTTCATTGGTCTTTGCCTTGAACTGGACAATTACTCTTTCTTCATCATGACTGCTGGACCTGCTATTTCCGGTAATTGTAATCATTATTATCATCATTCAGTTGAATTATACGGGACAAGCTACGTAACTGCGCCTCTCCTCCTTCATTGACAACATTTTAACAACTGTTTCTTTGGTGTAGATTGATAATATTAGGTGGCACTCCTTCCTGTCCACCCCCCCCCCCCATTCAATTGGTGAAAAGGAAAACAGATGGAAGGTGAAGACCTTAAGTTTTCTTATTTTTCCCACTTTCCGCAAAGCTCTAGGATGATCAAGATATGAACCCACTTCTTTTGACGTATTTTGTGGATCCACAGCTACACATACCTTTACAGTCTTTAAAGAGAACATTCAACAAATTTGTGACAGATATGCAAATTGGATGAAGCTTTTTCATATACATGTAGATATCTACATGTATCTAGGCATAATACATCTTTCTAGTTTCATATCTTCCCTAGATACTGTTAAAGCCAATATTTTAGCATATAAAGTTGAGCGAATTCACTAAGTTTCAGACCTTTTCACACATTACCGAGTTGTTATATTTCACATTTTGAATGATTATTGTACAGAAGTCTATGTTTATGGGCATTCTAATGGTTGAACATTTTTAGTGAAATCAGAGTCATGAAATTCGTGAAAATAAAACCCTAGCAAAATTTGAGCTTTTACTGTATGATGTGTATCAGTAGTGCTATGTACATTTTTTCCTTCAAAATTATTATAATCATGTTGAGATTACATGTAGATACTCTATCCAGCTTTATAAATGTATTTCATTCAAAAGTTGATGCAAAAGGCAGAAATTTGGGATTGAACTGTGTTTGCATAGATGTACATATTGTAGAAGTCTATATTACACTGAAATCTAAACATATTCAATGGGCTTATACAGTGAATACTGTAGTTCTTCATCACAGAATTTCTCTCTCATCATTTTTACAAAACCCTTTTCATCAATCAATGCAGCATTTAAGCTTTGTTTTCTTGCAGTCTTGCTCCCATTGTAATTGTTTATCAAGTATGAATTTTTAAAAGATATCAGTCTACCATTGGACACACAGATCTTTCATCATAATAGATCGATCTTTCCCAGCACCTGTGTTTATCAACCTTTTAAGCCTATCGGACTGATATATCTTTCGAGACCTGGTTTTCCTATGTTTATTAGCTATGAATCTTTTAGGCCTACTGGTCTAGCATTGCAACACACAGATCTCTGTTTCATTGGAGCACTCCAACTTTCGCTGGCACATGTGTTTACCGACTATGAATCTTTTACACCAATCAGTTGGGCTGGTGTGACTCCTAGAACCCCCTTTCATACATCTGTCAATTCTCATTAAACTGAGAATGCTTCATAAGTATTCATTTAGCCTAGTAAGGGATTAATTTTGTTTTATTTTCTTAAAATTTGTATTATGTTTAAATCAAATCATATTCAAAGTACTGTGTAGAACTTTGTTTCATGACAAAATACCATCTCATCCATGTTTCTGAAATCCTTTGGTGTACATATTGAGAGCTGACTGAGAATCGATATTAAAATGAACGTCATCATCATCTTTATGCTGATCCATGCAACCTTGCAACTAACCCATACTTGTCAACTCTATCATATTTTGTGGTAGAGAATACCACTTTTCTTGCCTCCATGCAATATGAAGCTTTGTTTTTAATAATACAATGTGCTTCTGATGCACGACTGTTTATCAAGTCTGACTTTTTAACAATTATCAGTCTAGCATAAGGCACACATATCTCCATTTCGAGGCCTGGTTTTCCTATGTTTATGAACTATGAATCTTTTAAGCCTACCAGTCTAGCATTGCAACATGCAGATCTCTGTTTCATCGGAGCACTCCAACTTTCTCCGGCACATGTGTTTATCGACGATGAATCTTTTACACCAATCAGTCGGGCCGGTGTGACTCCTAGAACCTCCTTTCATACCTCTGTCAATTCTCATTAAACTTAGAATGCCTCATTAATATGCCAGCACAACATTAATACACAAGCTCTGCTGGACTCCATAATTGATGCACCAATTTCCAGTCTAATTGTGAATTCATTCTCTTTTCGCTCTCTTTCTCCCCCTCCATTTCTACCCTCTTCTCTCCGGCTTCTTTCAGCTCTCACTTTTTGGTGCCATTCAATGAATAGTTGATTCCTACTTTGTTTATTTTGTATGGAAAGGAGGGAAAGACTTCCATTCTCTCTCTGTCGATGATGAAGCTGACGTTTTCTAAATTTCTTCTCAGGTGGCCCCAGTTGCAGTGAAGACTCCAATAAGAGAAGGTCTAATCCGGAGCTCCGCAAGATGAGGTTCGAAATGCTGCACCGAGAATACGAGGTAAAGTTCACTGTCTTTATTTTTCTCTTTCACTTTGTATTGTTTCATTTAATTAGTGTGGTAGAATACTTGGCACAGAATACCTCTCTATGGCCCTCTAAAATTGAACATTGGATACTGCAAATTTCCTGAAGTATAATATTGAGAAATAGAAACATAATTATAATATTCATGTCCTACTGGGATCGCTAGTTAATTTTTTTACTGAAACATTGGAAATATTACTACACTTTACAGGAACAACTTTCCATTTGATTTGATGTTTCGAATGTGAAAGAAGCATATCTGTGAAATGGGATACTCGTGCAGTAAAACCACACAGAACTTTTTGTGAGCTATTAATTTTCATAAACCTTTTTAATCATTCGTGATGTAGTTAAATGCAAGTAAATATTTGTAATCTTTCATATTTAATGATCAAAGTGACAATGTGTCCTGTGCTAATTGATTTGATGATCTGCACACTTAATCAATAGCCATATGCTTCTCTTTGCGGAGTCTCACATGACTGTGAAAATTCATGGCTGGAGCCTGTAGTATTGTAAATTGGAATAAAATGTTGTCAATTTAATTTGGAAAAAATATTCTGAAATTATCTTCTTCTTTGAATTTGTTGCAATTTTAATTCAGATTTCTGTTTTGTTCAAATTATTTTTAACTTGTATTACCAGCAAATTGATATTTTGCAATTTGTATAACTTTCACCTCCTGAATACTTAGTTTTTCCATGATGGCTATAAAGCACTTTCATTCTAATGCAGGATTTTCAATTCAAGTGTAAGCCTGTTTTCATTTCTTCTGTGGAATGTATCTGCAGTGTTTACTTTTAGGGGCAGGTCCATGGTTTATTAAGTAGGGAGAAGTATTGGTTCTGAGTGTACAGCTGTAGATATCTTATTTTCTGTGAGTATTGAAGAAAGAATACAATTACAAATTATACAAATTACAAATGAAATTTATTCCAAATAGATTAAATTTTTTGCTTTCAGTTTCTCATTATGATTGTATGAAAAATCCTACAGCAACCATTTTCCTTTCCTCTATTTTTAGCAGTATCACTACTCTTTCTCTATCTCAAAGTTTTTACAGGGGGATGAGAAAGGGGCAAATACATATAAATATCCAGGCATTCTTTTGTATCATAACCATTTTGTTATTCAACATTATTTTTCTAGGCTGAAATTGAAACTCTCCAATCAGAGGTGACGAGACTAAAGGCCAGGAATTCCCAGCTTGAAAAAGAAAAATTCAGAGAGAAAGAACTCCCCTCTAAATCAATGGTCCAGTCCACATCACAGGCCAACTCCACATGCAAGCCCAATGTCCTGCAGAGCTCTCTACATGGTGATGCCACTTCTCAAGAGGGAAGTTCAAGTCATTGGGATCAGAGGAATTTAACAGTGGATAATTTCATGATGCTGGCACAGAAGCTAAAGAAGATAAGCAGTGCGCATCAAAAGCTGAAGACAGAGATGGAAAAGGTTAAAGAAGTAAGTTAATAAAATGTTGTAACAGGAGATGCATGTTGATGAATGAAAAACAATTGTGAAGGTAATAAAGGAAAGTGTGAGGAGATGGGAGTTCAAGTTATTTGGACCAGAGAAACTTAGCAGTGGATAATGTCATGATATTGCCGACATAAAAGCTAAAGATGATAATCATTATCATCATGATTTAAGCCAACAACAATATGGGCAAAATTTCAGAAATTATTCTCAGTTGTATTAGTTCGTACTGCAGTACTAGTTAGTGAAAAGGAAATTCATGCTATTCAGAAACTAGTATTAGCATAAAAAAAAGAGAGAAAGAGTTCTTTTTTGGTAGAGGTGAGAGTCTGAAATAAAACCTGTCAGAACGATTCCTGTCCATCCCGGCGCAGGGTGTGCGGAGGAGTCAACGACATCGTATTAAGGGGGGGTCGGTGGATACGTTGGTTTGTTATGTTGAATAAAATGTTTGAACACCAGACAGCTTGCATGTTGGTAAACAAACAAAAAATCTTATCGTAATAAAGGAAAGTTTTAATGAGATGGGAGGTCAAGTTATTTGGATCAGAGACTTTACAGTGGATAATTTCATGATATTGCCGACATAAATGCTAAAGAACATAAGCATTATTATCATCATTTAAGTCAACAAGAATATTATTTTAAAAAATACAGAAATTATTCCCAGTTGCACTAACTGTACTGCAGGTACAAGTCAATCTGAAGAAAATTCTGAAATTATCAAAATAAACAAAGAAAAAGGAGAAAGACTTCTTTTTGATAGAGGTGAGAGCCTGAAATGGAACCTGTCAGAACTATTCGTGTCCATCCCTGCGTAGGGTGTGCGGAGGAGTCAATGACATCGTTCTAGGGGGGTCGGGGGATACCTCGGTTTGTTAAGGGTGTGATACGGAGGTGACGCAGCGCGTGATGCGGACCACCGAAGTGTCAAACCACTACCCGCACTCCTCGCTGCATTAATAATGGCCGGACCTGTCTCTTTATTTCTGATGTGCTCATTGACTCCAACTGGTGTTATTGGGGCATACCAAAGTTGTCATAAATACTTGAGGATAGTATGGTTTAGGGAAAAAAATACTCAAATGTGTTTTGAGTATTTATTCACGGTATGAGTGTATATATACAGATTTTTTTCTAGTTTTACCTCTATTCCTACACATTTGTGTGTTTTTTTTACTCATTATTCTTTTGTATGAATAAATAGAACTTATGGTTTCCACATTTGTGAAGTGCTCATTGCCTTCAACTGGTGTTATTGGGGCAGACCAAAGTTGTCGTAAATATTTGAGGATGGAGAGAGAGAAATGCTCAAATGTGTTTATTCACAGAATGTTTTTTCTTGTTAAACCTTTTCCTGTATTTTCCAAGCATTTATTTTGTATCACTAATATATACTACACATTATTCTTTCTTGATTGAAGAAAGTTTTAAGATTTTCATATTTTTTGTTTTGTTTTCATTGACTCCAACTGGTGTTATTGGGGCATACCAATGTTGTCATAAATATTTGAGGATGGGGAGGGAAAAATACTTGAATGTGTTTGAGAATTTATTCACGGCATGACTGTTTATTTACGGAATGTTTTTTTTTTCTTGTTCTGCCTCCATTTCCATCACATTTGTTATTTTTACCCATTTTTTTGTAACAAACTTGTTATTGTTTGCACATTTGTGATGTGCTTATTGACTCTCACTGGTGTTATTGGGGCATTCCAAAGTTGTTGTGAATATTTGAGGATGGCAATAGAAAAATACTTATATGTGTTTTGAGTATTTACTCACAGATTGAGTGTTTATTTATGGAATGGTGTATTTTTGTTTTACCTTTGTTTCCAACACATTCTATATTTCTTTTCACACATTATTTTTGGTGTTTTTTTAATTCTATTTATTTTATTGTTATGTGTTTATTCACAAAATGTTTTTTTTTCTTGTTTTATCTCCCTTTCCAACACATTCTGCATCTTGTATGTTTATTTCTACCCATATTCATTTGGTTGTTTTTAAACAAAAATGAATATGGTTTGACTTTTATTTTGTGCTCATTGACTCCAACTGGTGTTATTGGGGCATACCAAAGTTGTTGTAAATATTTGAGAATCGTACGGTTTAGAGAGAAAAGTACTGAAATGTGTTTGATTGTTTATTTACAGAATGTTTTTTTCTTGTTCTTCCTCTGTTTTCTCCAGATTCAATGTCTAGGTTTACCTTTTATTTTTTTTCTATTTTTTTTTCTAATTTTTTTTCTAATTTTTGCACATTTTTGATATGCTCATTGACTCCAACTGGTGTTATTGGGGCATACCAAAGTTGTTTGAAATATTTGACGATGGGATGGGTTTAGAGAGGAAGATACTCAAATGTGTTTATTCATGGAATGTTTTTCCTTGTTTTTATAGGTCTGCATTTTCTATGCATTTTTTGTATTATTGAATTATTTTATTGCTAAACATGTATTTATTGGTAGGAATTGTTGCCCAAATTTGCAATTTATGACAAATGTATATTAATATCCATGTATTAAAAATAGGATGTTTTATACATTGAAGAAAATTTGTAGTGTAAATGTAGAATGTTTATGTATCATCATTGTCATCATCTTTTGTTTATATTCTTCCCTGACAGCGGTGTTCATGCAAAGTCCTTCAAATTCTTTACTGTAAAAGCCAATATTTTACGGTACATAAATTCAAGTAAATTCCCTAGATATCTGACATTTTCACACATTGGCGAGTTGTTATTGTCATGTTTTGAAAAATTATTTTACATGTACACAATTATATGGGCATTCTAATTAGTGAAAATTATTAAAGAATTTGTAGTCACAAGCTTTGCAAAAATACAACCCTTGCAGAAATTTCAGCTTATAAAGTATCTGCACTGCTAATTGTAATAATCTTGTCACATTCTACATTCTGTAGCACAAGAGGTACTCACTTTACTTTAATATCACCCTTACTTTTTATGGGAGGGGGTGGAGGCAGGCCCCAAAGTCCCTTTCCCCAATGGCGAAAGCATGATTAGTATGCCAATACAGTCACTTTGTATCATTCCCAGTTATTCAGAATTGCCAGACAAGTTTAACATTTATGAGTTTCATAATTGTTTGAAATATAAAAGTTTACTGTTACAGTACTTATTATGTCATTTTATTTCAGGATAATGCTCAATTGAGAGACACTAATGCTGGATATCTATTAGAGATTGGCAGACTTAAACAGTCCCTTACCACAAGATCCCCAAGAAAGTAAGTCCACTTTAAGTGTTTATTTTTTCTTGTTTTATCATGAACTTCAAAATAGTGAACAAGGTTGACACATTTGATTTTTTTTGATCACTTTTATTGATTATATTTGCAATATTTTTCTGTATATAGATTCATATCAAATGATAAATTGACTTTTATTTATCTATTTGTTTACTCTTTAATTGTTTATTCATGTTTTATTTGTCTAATTATTATTTGTTTCGTTGTTTGGTTGTTATGTTTTTTGTAGGGGGGTCTCTTATGCTTTATTCTTGAAATTGGGTTGGCAAAAATACTTAATTTACAATCAGAAGGTTTAATAGACAATTGATAGAGGTAAAGATAAAAGTCAGACCACTGAATAAAGAAAAGAAGTTGTCATAGAAAATTTCAAAAATGAACAAAAGTAATATGGGGAAATAAGCCCTTGTACTGTCTAGTTGTATTTTAATTGTGTGCAACTTGACAATGCTATGAGCAGGGATAGAGGTCCATTAAACAGATGGGATTTGTTTTAATATTTTATTTCCTTCCTTCTCACAATACAAATAAATACAACTCAAGTAATAAAGATATATACATCAAAATATTTGATACAAAACTATAATAGATCAAATATATAATGCAACAGTGTATCAGACAAAATAATTATATTATCAGCCATTAACATCAAACAAAATCATTATCTCTTGACTATTTTTATGGACATTTTTCCTTATTTATATTTGAGGGAAAAAGAAAGAAAATAGGAAGGGTATGGGATTTTCTTGATATTTCATTCCCATCCGTCTCACAATACAAATGAATACAATTCAAGTAATAAAGATATGTACATCAAACTATTTGATACAAAACTATTAAGGTCAAATATATAAATGCCACAGTGTATCAGACAAAATAATTTTAATATCAGCCATTAGCATCAAACAAAATCATTACTGTTGACTATCTTTATGAAACTTTTCCATATTACTCTTTGAGATTAGAAAAAAAATTAAGAAAAGACAAATGTATGTGATTTTTTTAAATATTTGATTTCCTTCCTTCTCACAATACAAATAAATACAATTCAAGTAACAAAGATATACAGCAAACTGTTTGATACAAAACTGTAATAGGTCAAATATATAAATTCAACAGTGTATCAGACAAAATAATTATACAAACGTTACTCATATATATCAGCCATTAGCATAAAACAAAATCATTACTCTTGACAATCATTATGGAAAGTTTTCCATATTAACTTTTAGAGAAAAAAGAAAGATTATTCCTTCTCACAATACAAATAAATACAATTCAAGTGATAAAGATATGTACATCAAACTATTTGATACAAAACTATATTAGGTCAAATATATAAATTCAACAGTATATCACACAAAATAATTATACAAACATCATATATCAGCCATTAGCATCAAACAAAATAATTACTGTTGACTATCTTTATGGAAACTTTTCCATATTACCCTTTGAGAGAAGGAAAAAAATAAAGAAAAGACAAATGTATGTGATTTTTTTTTTAATATTTGATTTCCTTCCTTCTCACAATACAAATAAATACAATTCAAGTAACAAAGATATACAGCAAACTGTTTGATACAAAACTATTAAGGTCAAATATATAATGCCACAGTGTATCTTACAAAATAATTATAATATCAGCCATTAGCATCAAACAAAATCATTACTTTTGACTATCTTCATGAAACTTTTCCATATTACTTTTTGAGAGAGAAAAAAAGAAAGAAAAGAAGAGGGTATGGGATTTTTTTAAATAAACATACAAATGTAACTCATATTTATCAGCCATTAGCATAAAACAAAATCTTTATGGAAAGTTTTTAAAATTACTCTTTGAGAAAAAAAAAGAGGAAGGTATTGGGATGATTAATTGATTAGTGAAATGCCGCCCTCTTGTGGTTTTCCTCAAAGTGCTCACTCTAATTTTAGAACAGTTTACCTCAAACCTTGGAGGACAGGTAAATTGGGCTTTATATCATTAGAGGGAAAGGTTATTTATTTGAGGATTAATTTCTGACAATAACGTTAGATGATGTATCGTGAAATGATTAATTGAATAAAACTGGCACTTACATGTACATGCTTATCACCAAATGAAGAAAATCTGTCATCTTTCATCTAATTTTCTTGTTTTTGTTGTTGTTTTTTTGTTGTTTTTTTGCTGTACCATGTTGTATTTCCTATACTTAATGGTCTCAATGAGAACAAAATTGGTAATCAAGGGAAAATAAAACATTCAAAATTGATAAAAACTAGCATAGATTAATCCAACAATAAATTCTCAACATCTGTCTTCCATAAAATTCCATAATGTTCAATAGTAGTGCATAATGAGACCTGGAAGGAGGCTAAAAAGTCTTGACTGTTTATATTTGTTGTCCTACACATTGTATTCTAATAGTTAATCAAGAAAATCATTGAAAGGATTTAGAATAATCTTTGCAAGCCTGTCATTTTTGTGGCAACTGATATTTACACATTGGAATTACTTTCAAACACTTTCTATTGAAATTAGGTTTCTATAGCTCGACTATAACTGAGCCTGAATATCAGTCAAGCATATTCCCTGCGTATTTCTACATCCAGGGATCATATCATAAGTTCAATTATTTCATACTTTGTGCATACAGCATATGTTAGATATCTAGAGATCTATGCACATATTTTACTGCTTCACACAATCCTCAAGCCCTTGACATGCATATTTAAATAATCTTTTTTTCATCCCTGTTATCAGAAAAAGGAATAAATTATGAACACATTCATTTTTTAGAGGTTAATGTATGAGTTAATGTATCATGCATTGCAACTTTGTTCATGAACACCTTTTTTCCAAATAAAAAGTAAGCACTTCCACTTGTAGTTGCTTTAAATATGCATAATCATGATTGCCAAATAAGGAAATCATGCATATCCTATTAAATGCGATAGATTACCAAAGTACTTGTGATAATTTTCATTATTGTCAAGCTCATTAATTTGGCTGGAACCATCATTTTGTATTAGCCATTTAAAGTATTACACTTTTGAGGTTTTATTTTCCTTGAATTTTGGAATCATTCAATTTTGATGTCCATCAGTAATTGCACTACAGTATGTTTAAAGTCGGTCAATATATCCCTGTTTTTTTAAGAAAGATTCTGATGAATCATCAATCCAATTTCAAATAAACCAATTGGTTTTATTAGCCATGTCTACATTGAGAGCCGAAACCGTAAAGAAGATTCTACCAAAAAAGATATAATTTTTGTTAAAAGGAGCAGAAAATATTGGTGAGCTGAACAAAAAAATTAATAAAAAAAAACGGCCGAGTAATACAAAAAAAAAGTTATGAATTTTTAAAGATATGAAAAAAGTAGCAAATCAGTGAAAATCTTCAGACATTTTGCCAATTTGATGACATAATGGGTACACTACTGACCAGAATTTTCTTTATATTTATGGTGCAAAATTCATAATTTCTACAAGAAGATAAAACGTGTCTATGAATGTATTTATAGGGGATCTACCGTACATATCAATCATCAAGATATCGTATATAGTATAATTTTTCAATATATCATGTTTTTTTGGGGGGGAAAAGTAGCATTTTGTAACATTTATATGAATGCAATAAATGGTCAATTGTGCACCTGTGACGTCATCAATTGCAAGTTTGTCTATATATTAAAACATTGATAACTTTCTTATTAATTGTCTGATTTTTCTGTTCATTTGATTTTTCTGCTCCTGTTGAAGAAATATTATTTTGGGGTAGACTCTCCTTTTAAGGTTTCAGAAACTACAACAGGAATAAGGAAGCTTTATCATACATTTAACTCGAAGGCGAGTTTGTACAAGTCATCTTCTGGTCTTAAACAAGGTGCCTCCTCACCTTTTCAACCCAAAGAAGGTGTCTTGGTGAGCACAGGTCCACCTTATCGGTGCTCATGGCGCTGAAAGCTTTACACTCACTATTACCCGGCTCTAGCTGGCAGCCATTACGGCGCTCCGCATTACAAGGAATCTCTTCGCCCTTGCATTGTAAAAATAAGCTTCCATGTTTTTGCCGTATTTTCTGAACCTCGAGGCTTCGACTCTAAATGTGGACCTTGCTATTGTAAAATGAAATGGTATCGAGAATTTTGCTTAAAAGGTTACTGAAAATGATTCTTATTCTCGTCACTACCTGTGTGAAATCATCTCTTTGAATGACGCTCTGAAAATGGCCTGATCTGAACCTTTTTCTTGTGTGTGTGTATGTTTTTTTTTATACTTTTCCCCGCAAATTGAATAATGAAAGCAAAATTATAGATAATACTGTATAGGTAGATAGTATAGATTATACTG
>BQKZ01000430.1:141545-151641 GCA_036244855.1 Temnopleurus reevesii | reverse complement strand
ACGGCCTACACTGAGGTTAAACAGAGCAAAAAATATTCTCAAAATAAGTAAAACACTGTTTTAAAACAAGCAATCAAACTCACCTCCTGTAGAGGGTTAAAAAACTATCCGTAAAACAATAAAATTAAACTGACAAAATGGCTACCCGTGGTAAGCCGCCGCACAACGTATGCTCACTGATTTGCGCATGCGTAGCTCGTATCTCACATAATTCCGTAACTAGGAGTTACGAAATAAAATGCACTTTACGCTCGCAGTGCGGGGTACTGAAACCGAATGGATATAGTCACATCCAGAGCTGAATCCTTGGTGAATGACACCGACACTACCATTCTGACAAGGACCTTTATGATTTAGAGAGAAGAAAATAATCAGGAATTCGATCACAATATATTATCAATTCTAGAATGAATTAATTCCAAGATCATCAAAATCGTGGGGATATCGTTATTTTTTTCTCATACTGACCCAATTCTCTGATTCATGCTCTCACAAATCATAAGAAATTACACTTCTATCGATACATTTAAACAGTACTAAAGACTTATCTTTTATATGCCTGTTATTCATAACTCCAACTGAAACAGCATCTTTTCTACCTTTCTACCTTTCCTCCAACTTTCCTTGACTATACTTTGCCTTGAGCATCCAGCAGGATGGATTTGGCGCATTATAAATTGTATCTGTAATTATCATCATTATCATTATCATTATCATTATTATTATCATTATTATTATTATTATTATTATTATTATTATTATTATTATTATTATTATTATTATTATTATTGTTATTATTATTATTAATATTAGTATTAATATTATCATAATCATCATCATCATCATCAAATGTCACAGCCACATTGTTGGGTTACTGAGCAGCAATCCATCGGTTTCTGCCTCGTCGAACTGGGTGAATTTGTCGTATTTCGGAATCTTATATGGTTGTGTTCACAGGGGTTTGTTGTTAGAACTGTTTGATTTATACCGAACATAAAGTAGTTTGACTAAGAGCACCAGAAATAACAGAATATACCATGCCAAATAAAAAAGGGCAATATTCAACGATGCCTTGTTCTCTCAAAACACGTTTAAATGTAGTTGAACATTTTGATATTCATGTAACTAAGAATAATTGAAAACGTGAAAGCATACAAGTGGTTAAATGCTCAGATAATAGGTTGTTCGGCCCAGCAAAATGATGGCCCTATACTCGCCGAAGGTCCCTGCATAATTCATCCATGAATGAGGCGTTGCCGAGTACTCATTTTCATACTCAAATTGTTAATATATCGAAATAAAGAGGAGTGATGATTATGATTATACTACGAAATTATTTTACGTTCGATAACATTTTATTTGTATGAAATTGTTATTCATTTAGCGAACTTGTACCAGAAGGGTTTCCCTTACGCCAATCGTTACTGTCCATTCGTTCAAATTATAAATAATTCACACGGGACAAGCGGTTCGGCTAAAGAATTGACTCAACTTGCTCTCGAGACTTATATTATGCACAAGATGACATTAGTCAACTGTGTCCTGCCTAGAGATTTAAAATATAATTCAATTTACGCTCGGTATACATGTATACTGACCATCGAGGCAATGGATGATTTACGCAGGCAATTAATAATTCTGGNCGCAATGGATGATTTACGCAGGCAATTAATAATTCTGGGAAAATTACTTTTCAAGAGGCAGAATTGAGATGAGGGATGTCCTCTGCCCTCGATGTTTGTGAGACCTTGACTCGATGGGACTGATCTCCCATTTTCAAAATTGGTTAGAACGTATCCTCGAGGACAGATGATATTTGTTGCCCCATCAGAACCCTCAGGACCTGTAAAATAATAATGATAATGATAACAAAAGCATGATAGGTCTAATAATAATCACAATAGTAATAGAAATATTAATAACAATGATTTAAAGATAATGTAAATGTTTAGCGCAAAATTCATAAACCACAAACCGTTTTTTCTACCAGTTACACATTCTCCCACGCTCACCGGGGTTGCGTAAAGTGCAATGTGGATTATTATCGTTATCATTTATCATTATGGGTTTTTTTTGCTGATACTATGCAGAAATTGACCCCCATGGAGGCGTCATTGTGTAGTGGCTCTGACTCTCACCTTTTGACCAGATGGTCTTGGTTCGAATCCCACATGGCTTCCGTTTCCTTCAGCAAGAAATCAATCCACATTCATGACATTGTGCTCCACTCAATTCAGGTGAAGGTGAATGGGTACATAACAGGCACATTTATTCCTTGAAATGTCCTTGTCTTTTCGTATACGCCCACAATCATTAATCAACTTTGATTGTGGGCAACAAGACAAATGCCGAGAGTGCTGGTGGCGACGAAATGAGACCGGGTAATAATAATATTAATAATAATAATAATAATACAATGCGCATTGAGCACTCCGCAGTTGAGTTGATATACGTATACTGTTACATAATCTTCTGATCAAAAGACCCGAGTTGTAACCTCTAGCTCGGGATACTTCAAAATATATTTATTCATTTATTTATTAATGTTTTATTTACAACAAATTAAAAAGAGAACAGAGGGTAGAGGGTAGTCCGATTCAGTATATAATAAAACTGCTCTACCACGGAGCCCCCTACCCATACAGATACATGTACCTCCAGGAAGAACAGAGCCATTGATATACCAATGGCTCTGAATGGAGTGCTCCTTCCGTTATTTTAGAATGTGAAATATTTGTCTCTATGTATTGAATTTTAGTTGTATATATTCATGTATATTGTTTTCCATGTATTCTGATTTTTTTCATGACGGTAAATAAAACCAAACCAAACCAAACCAAACAATATAAATTAACATAAAAATAGAACATAAAAACACCCCAAGAAACGATTTAAACAACATCGAAATTGGATTTAAAAAAAAGTTTATCACATTTACAAATGAGCACAAGCAATATCATAATCATGCACATTTCGTGGGGTGAGAGGTAGGCCTTTATTATAGGTGCGCCAATTTGTTAGCAAATAAGGAGCGCAAAATTTGAGCAAGGACATTTTTTATGTGTGTGCTTCTCATATCTTCAATGGGAAAGGTTTCAAAGTTGGGCGAGCTCTCCAAATCATAGATGCCCTTTTAAATCAGCAAAATCAGTTACTGAACAGATTAATGTTCCATGATAAATTTGTCTCTTACTGAATTATAGATCAAAACTTCATGTTGATGGAAACTCCATATGCAATCAGTAACCCTTCCAAATATGAAATACATGTACTTCTTATTTCTGTTTATCTTCTGTCGGGATTTTTATGTCAAAAATTGATTGACAATTTAAATTAAATAAATTGCCGGGAACTTATTTCTGTATTCTTAGAGCACTTAAAATCAATGGTAATAATAATCGTCATCGTTATCATCATCATCTTCAACATCATCATCATGGGTGTCCGTTTTCGGGGTATATATCCCTCCTCGATTTGATGAGAGGGGATAGCGCGTGTATTTATTTCCCGCCCCTCCCCCCTCAAATTCGGATGGAATTAAAAAACTGAGGCAATAATTAGGGGGAAAATGAAGTACTTTATGACAAAATTTAAAGAAATAGACTTGAAAATATGTTGTCTAAATGCTTTAAAATCATCCCATTTCAGTCTGTCTTGAATTTATAAAAAATTCGATGACGTCACTGTGACTTTTAATAAGCCAGGGTGGCCTGTGTTATCAGCCCATCAGATTTTAATGAAGATAAACGAAATTACACATGACAATTACATAATTGCATATTATGAAGTATATAAACATCTTGAAATATAGTTTCCTATAATTCCAAAATATCTTTTTTGTGCATTTCGACAGGCGTAAAATCTTCGATTTTCTTAGTTTGGAAAGGAAAATAATACTTATAATCCTTTCGGTGCAACAAGATAAATGTTTCATTATAGCCAAAATGCATCACCGAAGGAGAGTAAATTAGCAACCTTCTAAAGCCTCTCAAATAAGATTTTGTGTTTTAAAAAAAATAAGTTGGGATCGCATATTAAAGGAGTTTATCTCGGGGGCAAAACGACACCTACGTCCTAGCAGAAGTAGGAGATAATATTGTTGCACAAATAATAACAGAAATAAGAGGAAATTAAAGAAATATCAGAATCCTTAATGAGTATGACTCAAATTTTCTAATTACGCTCCATTGCATATAGGCCTATTCATTTTAAATCGAAACATTATACTAAAATCACCCCCTTAGAGATGGCGCAGCAAAAAGTATTAAAAAAATGATACATAAAAAAACAAATGAATAGATAATACTTTGGGTTTATGCTCCTAAATGAGCAGAATATAAACATGATAGATGCGTCTCAAGCAGGGCTGGTGTAAAGTACCAGTAAAAATAATTTTAAAATAAGATTCTAAAGCTACCTCGCATATAGGATCAAAATTTTGCATAACTGTTGAGTTCCATAGCCCTGTAATTGAAATATTTAGAGATTATGAAGCAATTACGGATTATGATCCACCTCAAATGAGCCGTTTCTCATTTTCCAATTGTAAAATTGTCATTTTTGCTCATTCGCTTCGTTTGCTAACAATAAATATTCCTAACATTTCCACGTCGGCACAAAATGATGAAATGATGATTTTCCTCTTTTGTCCCCTTCACTGGTGATAGAGCAATTTGATTTTTAATGAGACTATCTCTTAAATAGTCCTAATAAGCGTTTGTTTATCATTTGAGGTAGTCCAGACTCTGGCCGTTTTTTATCTTTCCCCTCTCCCTCTCTTGCACTCCTCCTATTCATGCACTCAACCCCACGGACGGCGCTATCCCCTCAGATTCACGGCCCGGCTTNGTCGGCACAAAATGATGAAATGATGATTTTCCTTATTTGTCCCATTCACTGGTGATAGAGCAATTTGAATTTAATAAGACTGTCTCTTAGATAGTCCTAATAAGCGTTTGTTTATCATTTGAGGCTGAAAATGCAGCTCGTATACGATATCTTATCATCCCTTTACAGTGAGAAATTGAAGTGACATAAGGCTATTTATCAGATGAGGCTAAAGAACGCTTTCCCCAAATTTTGGGTGGAAGATGATATCGAAAATTGCCATATTTTTCCTCTCTCACTTTGCTCACTCGAACTACACTTTATCATCTCTATACATTCTGGCATGACAATGACACATGAGCATTAAAATAAATAGTGGGTATATCAAAAGGGATATTTTTCCCTCCCTCGCTTCGCTTGCTCGTTCCAAATGTTAGCATGGATTATCATTCCTTTACATCCACAGATTGAATTAACATAAAGATGGGGCTAAAGAATGCTTTCCCGAACTCTTAGCTTTGAAATGGCATACAAAGTGAAAGAAAAAAAAATCCCTTATTTTTTAATCGGTCGCTTCGCTCGCTCGTACAGATATGCTTCATCGTCTTTTTACATTCAGGCATTAAATTTACGAGTGATAATTTCTTTAAAATGCTGGGATTTTGTAAATAGTCGGTATCAAAAGTGATATTTCCCTCGCTCACTCTGCTCTCTCGTGAAGGAATTTATTACCCGGAGCTGTACGCTTAATCTTCATCTTTGGACCCCCCCCCCCCCCCCCCCCGCGGCGACTGACAGAACGCTTCTGTCGAAACCATTTCTCAAAGGTGCTAAATGACTCGTCAAATCGTGTTTGCTAATTGGTCATCCCTCAACCATGATTACGGATCACCACCGTTGATCATCATCATCATTATCATCATCGTAATTATGATCGTAATACTTACCGTCTAATAATGAAATCAATAAATAAAACCAAGCTGCTGCACCAATTCGGACAAACATTTTCTAATGCTTTCGACATCTAAAAATTGCACAATGACCTGCAAAATTTACCAGGAAATAAATGTGAAGGGTGAAATACTGAAGGGTGAAATATTATGAATTATTAAGAACCACTCTGACATTAAACAAGATGTATTCTGGCTTCCTTTGAATCAATCCCCATTAATTTTATCGTTCAAAAGTTTTATGAGTTGAAAAAAAATGTACTTAAAAGATATTGAGTGCTCTTAAAAATTATATACGAGTTTGGAAATGTAATGGATCCATAGAACGTAAATTTTCTGGTATTAATGAAATGATCAAGATACTAAAGACACAATTGTGAATACTGAATTCCGTACTTTAAGGGTGAAATATTATGAATTATTAAGAACCAGTCTGGCATTAAATAAGATGTCTTTTGGATTAATTGAATCGAAGCCTATTATTTCTATCTTTCAAAAGTATTATGATTTTACTTTGAAAATAATGATTGCTCTTAAAAATTATATACGAGTTTTGAAATGTAATGTATCCATAAAAGGCTTTTCTTTTTGTAATGATGAAAAGAGTGTCGTTCACACGTAGGACATAAAGTTAAGAATTCTTTTAAAGCTCAAGTAAAGTTTTGGTAAAAGCAAATATTTTTGTTCACATATTTTGTCTTCAAATCTAAATAAAATGGAATATAGTATCATGCATACATTGTACAAAAGATTGTGTGAAAAATGATTGCGTTTTGGTAAAGATACAACCTACTGTATAATGTCACAAAAATTCTCAGTATGGGGTCCCCCATGCTAAACCAATATTTTCTTTCTTGATATATAAAGGACATGCACAGAATTAGATGAAAATTCATGATGATCTAATTTTGGTGAATACCTTTTTATTATTCTTTTGTCAAATCTTGGAAATAACCTCGCATATGCCTGATAACAAACAAAATATCATAATTACCGAGAGTGTGTGTTAAATATGATTTAACGGTCAAATTAAAATTTTAAAGGAGAATCAGTTTATGAAAAAAATATATACTATTTTCTCGAAATGTGTTTCAGACATATATGTCATATTCAACATATGGTGAAAACTCACATTTCTCAATCGTTACCAAAACTGTATTTGGGCTTTAAAGTATATAATGCATTCTAATCTAATTATTCCGACATGATCAGAAGGTTTCGTACCCAGGTGTGTTTGGGGACCGGTAGGAGACAGCACCACATTATCTGATATGATGTGAGCGCCTTTTTTTTTTTTTTGGCTGCCTAGATGCTAAGGCTTGAATTGCCATCCAGTGACCGGGTAATAATATCGGAAGCGCTTTGACCAGTCAAAACTGACCGAAAAGGCGCTATATAGATCCACATTATTATTATTATTATTATTATTATTATTATTATTATTATTATTNCACATTCGGACGACATTTGTCGCATTTCGTTTTCAAGTAACGAATGCAGTTCTAGTTATTATTATTATTATTATTATTATCATTATTATTATTAACCTTTTGCTGTGGGGACGCAAAAGGTTTCAAAACTCAAGAGAGCGTCGAAACCATGCATACTCACTCTCACTCATAACTCAAATTACTAGTCTTCAAACACTGACCCTTTATCCCAACCCCATTTTATCTTTTGAATTTGCCCAGCTAATTGATTAACAAACAGCCATTGATAATTTTCTCATAATCTTCACAAATTCAAGACTTTGATTATCATAAGTTGCAATCATTTTAAGGCACTTTTTTTTCGTCACATTCGCAAGTCGAAGGAATCTTGCGCGATACGAAACTGCTCTAAAAGGCGAAACAACGGACGGCAAATGGGAGGACAAGGTTTTTAAACTCTTTTGGCATCGACGCCTTTTGAGCGTCGAAACATTAGACACGAGTGAACATTGCTATTATCTCGCTCATTTCATAGGAAAGTGAACTCAATAGCGAGAGAAAATAACCAACGTGTACTTCACCTTGTATGTCATTGTTTTCTTGAATAATAGATAAATGCCATCAGACAAAATTTTATTACGTGAACTTTTCAACCAACAGTTGTGCCTAAAAGTGTTGTGAACCCCTATTGAATGTACATATTCGTTTAAATAATGATAATGATGATAATAATAATAGTAATTAAGAAAATGTTTGCTACTTGTATAGGGCACACGTCTACCTTATTGATGATGATAATGATGATGGCCTCTTGTATAGCGCCGGTCTCCGCCTCAGTTGGGCGCTCATGGCGCTCGAATTACTCAAAATAATGTCTCACAGATTTCAATGTCAGTGCTATGGTTTATCTTTCAGTCCAAGAACTCCCAACGGTGGTATGATGTGGTTGTTCTTGATGCTCATGGCGCTGTAAGTTTTACACTCACTATATTACCCAGCGTTCACAACCATTACAGCGCTCGGCATTACAAGGAATCTTTTTCCTGCCGTTATGTTTTTCAAGTTCTAGAAGTGTTAAAGTAAGATAAAATGATGTCACTTTTACATTACATATGCCACTACTTATGATTACTGAATGTACGATGAAGTACTGACGGTATAAAACAAAATTGTCGAAAGAGCCTGTGCAAAATTATGCAAACTCTTTGCCAATATACACACCAAACGTGTGAGACACGTGGTTATTTTGATACATATTAATCACTAAATGATTTGCCAGTGAATTTTATCAATATTTGCATGACAATTGTATTTCCTTGGCAAATACTAGACAGGCATACCATGAATGCTCAAAGACCTCCTCGGCCATTTTATGAAAAGCAAACGACTTGTCAGAAAATTACACTTAATCTGAACTGAGTTTGCTTAATGAACTGTATGTCTTCTGACTAATTATGCTTTCCTGTATCAAACACTTGTGATTCAGTGGAAACATAGTTTAAATGAGAATTCCTTAATGGAAGCCCATCCCTTGATCTGTAAATGCATTCTTTTCCTGAGGTTACGATCGACAACGGAGCGGCTCAACGACGGGATAATTCGTCAGATTCTTGCGTTTCCTTATTCCCTCCGTTGCTCTGAACTTCTGTTACGCTACTCGCTCAACGGCAGTATGCAAATTGAGTGTGAAGTCAGGAATCGAGCTGTCGAGGAATCCATGATTACGTGATTTGCATAATAGGCACGTGATACGCTTGGCCGCATCTGATTGGCTACGTTCCTGCATCTAAGACGGACGTGGCATTGAGCATAGACCGTTGTAGAATTCTGCTCTTCGCCGCTGTTGTCACTGGCAACCAGCGAAGCCGACCTAAACGGGTCGAAAATGGTATTGATCAGAGATTTTGCCGTTCATGTTGACGGTGCGTAACATCGCTATTGCCCATCACGAGCAAGGTTATGGTTGCAAAAGTACGCAGTTGGAGCATCATGTCTCAAAACTTCATCACCTTGTCTACAAATGGTAGGCACTATAATCAACATACTAATTGCTTCTGATGGGCCACATTAATGTCCAAGTCAGAACAGCCACCGATAAAGCATATAAAGATGATTTCAGAGGTTTGCAACCACCCAATATAACTTGTGCAGTGGAATTTGACAACATATATCAACTTGTAGGAGGTGGCTTAAACCAAACTGGCAGAATGTCTTGTAGACTGTGCTCCCAATTCCTACTGCACAAGTTTATAGGGTGTTACTTTGAATCCCTTACAATTCAAACTCTTGGCTCTATTTCTGTGATTGTCACAGGGTTTGAGCACTCTTGAGACCACTCCGAAGCTAACATGCTGTTGATTCTTAGTGTCACGATGGGAGGTATTAGGTTTTTTTTTCTTTCTTTTCCTCCACCAAAAAGAACTAATTAGGGTTATTTTGATTTCACCCTAGCCTCGACAAATTAGCGGAAAGTAACATTTTGGGGTCGACCAATTTCACTTCCCTTCGCGTTATCCACATTCCTCGCTCTTTGTTGCTAGGTCAGAGTAATTATCCGGGTGAGCGGAGAGTGGTCAGGTGATGAGCTAGAGCGAGCGTGATTGGATAATGTTGTATTGGGCGTGATGTGGCGTTCGAGAAAGATGTAAGAACGTGAGAGTGTATGAGAAGCATTTTCTCGTTGAGAGAGGAGAGAGTCCTGCCTGTGTGTGCTACTCAAGGGGAAGAAGTCCGGACGAAAGCTGAAGGGAGTGATTGAGCTTGCTGGTTTTTTTTTGTGAGTGTATTCTCCCAATATCTGCTGAATTTGGAGCAGGATTGCAGCACAGATTCGACGGACAAGGATCTTCCGAGGGGCAGCCAGTGGGACCTCCAGAAAGTGAAATAACT
>BQKZ01000430.1:125891-139831 GCA_036244855.1 Temnopleurus reevesii | reverse complement strand
CCCAAACGCTTGTCAGAAGTCTTAGAGATAGCTGATAGGTATGTTGAATCCCGATCAGGATGGCATACGAATGTCCCGAAGAGTAATATGTCTCCTAAACCTTATTCCAGTCGAACGAATACAGGTACTTCGAAACCGACGGATGGGCAGCCAGGACAGAGACCTTCAAAGGATGGGTGCTTCTTCTGTGGGAAGCCTGGTCACCGAGCCAAGGACTGCAGGAAGCGCATCAAGGAGAAGAAGTTAGCTGCTGGACTGAAGGAGATTCCAATACAGACGGACATTGACGATGGCAGTGTGAGTCGAGGAGCAAGTTCACGGGACCATACTCGACGGGATGATCAAGCAGACAGGGAAACCAGAGGATCAGACCTACGAGGGGGAGATATTGAGAAAGTCTGTCTCCTAATGGACTTCTGCGTTACCTGCAAACCAGACGAATCGGAGATTAGTCAGCTGACGGATGGCAAGCTGCTGAGCGTTATAGCCGCATGCCGAGCGAAGTTCGTCAAGGATATGCCAGTGGTCAAAGGCATGTTTAATGGTGCAGAGGTTGATGTGCTACGCGACAGCGGATGCTCCACAGCCATAGCGAAGAGAAGTCTTGTCAGGCCTGATCAACTCACCGATCAGGTTAGATACTGCCTCTTGATTGATTGCACACTGAGGAAGTTCGCAGTAGCTAAGATAGAGGTGGATACGCCCTACTACTCCGGAAGTCTAGAGGTTTTGGTGGTGGATAATCCTCTCTATGATCTGATCTTAGGTAATCTTCCAGGTGTCAGAGACGCTAGTGATCCCCAGCCGGACTGGAAACCAATCGTGAAGGAGCAAGCACTTGCTGTTCAAACCAGGCTGCAGCAGAAGAAAGCGGAAAAGCCAATACGACAACTCATCGTTCCCGGTCAAGTCGACGGCGTATCTGCAGAAGAGTTCCGGAGAGAGCAGCAAGCAGATGCATCGCTATCCGGACTTCGCGATAAGGTCACTTCTGGTGACGAGAAGATAAGTCGTACAGGTAACAAGACTAAGTATATTCTGAAATCTGACCTCCTCTACAGACGGTTCACCGCGAGAGATACAGATGACACCATACTCCAGCTAGCGGTGCCGGAGAAGTACAGGAAGCATGTCTTAGCTCTTGCTCACGAATCCATTCTAGGTGGACATCTTGGAGCGAAGAAGACGATCGAGAAAATTAGCAATCACTTCTACTGGCCAGGAGTACAAGCGGATGCCAGGCGATATTGCAGGTCCTGTGATGAATGTCAGCGCTCACTACCCAAGGGTAAAGTTAGCAAGGTGCCTCTTGGACAAACGCCGCTAATAGATGAGCCGTTCAGACGGATCGCCGTTGACATCATCGGGCCCATCGCACCCATGACGTCAAGAGGAAACAGGTACATCCTCACAGTCGTCGATTACGCCACCCGATATCCGGAAGCTATCGCCTTGAAGAACATCGACACGGCCACGGTTGCTGAAGCCCTTCTCAGCATATTCTCGAGGGTCGGTTTTCCCAGGGAGATGCTTTCAGATCGCGGAGCCCAATTCACGTCGGACTTGATGAAGGAAATAAGTAGACTGGTATCCATCAAGCATCTGAAGACGACACCCTACCATCCCGCCTGTAACGGCCTCGTGGAAAGGTTCAACGGGACACTGAAATCCATGTTGAAGAAGATGAGCGAAGAGAGACCGAGTGATTGGGATCGGTACATAGACTCACTACTATTTGCCTATCGAGAGACCCCTCAGGACAGTACTGGATTTGCGCCTTTCGAGCTACTGTATGGCAGAGAGGTCAGGGGACCACTAATGATCCTGCGAGAACTCTGGACAGATGAAGAGGCCATGCCAGATACCAAGACATCTTACCAATACGTCATAGACTTGAGGGAAAGGATGGAGAAGACATGCGAGCTGGCAAGACAGGAGCTTATGAAGTCACACGAGCGATATAGGAAGAATTACAACAAGAAGGCCAAGCCGAGGAAGTTCAAAGTGGGTGATGAAGTGTTGTTGCTGCTCCCTACAGACAGAAACAAGCTCCTTATGCATTGGAAAGGACCGTTCCGAGTAGTGAAGACAGTCGGAAATCTCGACTACCGCATCGACACTGGACATAGAGTGACGACGTTCCACGCAAACCTTCTTAGGAAGTATCATCGGAGAGATGGGGATGATCAGTAGCCGGAAACAGAGCCCGACCAGGGGAACGACGTCTGTGAGACGACCACGCTATTGGATGTGGCGGCTACGTCTGTCGTTATCGACGGTGAAGACGATGACACAACTGATCAACACGACTGCAGAGAATCTGTCAGGGAGGAACTTCTGCATAGTCCAAGCTTGAGGCAGACTCAGACGTTCAAAGACGTCGTCGTCAACCCCGAGATCGATGCCAATCAGATGGCTGAGCTCCAGTGTCTACTAAGGAAGTACTCAGACACCCTCATGTGGTTAATTTGCATGCCAGGTTTAAATAAACATTACACTTATCTTATTCTCCATAAAGTTCTGTGCAAGGTGGTAATTTGTTTTAGCTGCAATATTGTGACACTTAGAAATAATCATTTATAGACAAGGTAGTGCAGTGCCGAGGCATGGCTTTCATACTGCTTAAATGTGATAGGTAACCATAATCCGTGTCTATGATCTTAGTAAGGTGCAATCGCAGGCATTTTCCAGACCTGCGAGGTAAAAGATTCCATCAAGGTTGATGGTTCAAATGGACAACAAATGCTTCATACAGGGAAACACATCAACTGAACAGACTAAAACAGAAAGAAAAGCAAACTCTGTCCAGGTAAATTAGAATGGTTTGACAACTCATTTGATTCTTACCAAATGGCCAAAGATGTCTCAAAGGGAAACCAACCCCTGGAATTATTATCATGCACTCATTGAATGAAGAAAATAAGATGAATTAACTGAAAATTTAAGCAATATCAGAAAACCCGTTCAAAAGTTATGAATTTTCAAAGTCACAGAGATATGACGATCCCTACCGCGGATGGACATCTGCAAATTCAATGGAATCTGTGATGTCATCTCAACAACTCCTCATTCACTCTGTATACACAATTTCACATTTTCTTCTTTTTTTCTGGAAAAGTCAACAATATGCTAATTTTCGGTTGAGGTGTAGCATTTCTTTATCGATTCTGCATGTATTTTGAGAAGAATCATGTTGCAACCGTACTCTCAATTTTACATATTCATCCATTTTCAAAATTTATATGAACAAAGTGAATGGGAAGTTGTCTGACATGGGGCCTGTAACATAAAAGAGATGCAATTAATCTTGCAATTAATTGCATCTCTTTGGTACACATTTTGCCATAGACTTACGATAAATATCTATCGTAAGTTCAATTGCATCTTTTATGTTACAGGCCCCTGATGTAACAGATTCTGTCGATGTTACCGATAGCACGGATACCAATGAGCGGCAGTCATCGTCAAATCTCTGTAAATATGAAAACTCTTAACTTTTGAACGTATAGTCTGAATTTGCTCAATTTTGACAATTTGTTCAGTTGATTTTTTCACTCAATCAGAACATGACTATTCCAGGGGTTGGTCCGCCTTTAAACAGGTAAGGTATTTGCCTCTGATACTCGCGAAGTATATACAACAGCAATGGAGATATTAAAAAGACATTTCATACATTTTTGAAGGGCTTATGACCTCCATCAATCTTCATCATACTATCACACTATCTATCATCCCTCTGCACACAAAACCATCTCCATACCACTTACATACAGATCAGTTCGTGTAGCTGCTTCAAATTTGTTTAGTATAATATTCAATAAATTTATTTCCAATTTGTTTGATACATTAAGCGCCCCAGATCACATATCAAAATGAAAATAGAAAATCTCTCACATTTATATTGCATCTCGACAATAAAAAACCCACAAAAGGTATTTCAAACTCTATTACAATTAAAATACATGTAGAACATATCTTTTTTTAATTCTTTTTACCCATAATCAATAGACACAAACAAGCTTATGAACACCTCAAGGGTAAACTAGACTTCCACTTCTCCTTTGAAGTGAGACCAAAAGATTTGAAAGATATAACTCTTTCTGCTCTCATCGTACACAACACTACGCAAGGCATCTTTCAGCTGGAGCTGAGATCTCATAGAAATAATCTTTATACCTAGTCAAGATTATATTTTCATTCTTCCTCTAAGTAAAACCCCTGTCATATAGGACCCCGGAAGCAACACGATTCACTCCGACTGGTTGTTCTCAGGCAGTTAACTGTGAATTAATAAAGAATCGGGGTAAATCATGTTGCTTCCGGGGTCCTATGTGACCGGGGTATTAAACGTTACAAATCTGTCACTGAATCCCATACTTCAATGGAATGAAGTTCTTGGGTAGTCCGTGTCTTGTAACAGCATGCATACATATACTTATGTATATACTTATGTACTGCTTGTACAAATTGAGGATACCAATATAATTTAATTCAGAAGAATTTGAGATGGACAGTTTGGGACAGAGATGCCATGGTGTAGTGGTGGTTCTGACTCTTGCCTTTCACCTAGAGGGTTGGCGGTTCGGAACCGGCCAATGGTTTTAATTTACTTCAGCAAGAAATTCACCCGCATTGTCTTGCACTCGACTCAGTTGAGGTGAATGGGTACCTATAAGGAATCTTTATTCCTTGAAATGCCATGTGTGCTTCTGTACGCCGGGCTAGAGCCAAGGTAATCATACTGCATTAATTGCCGAGCGCTTAGAGACTACTATCATTATTATCATGTGGGGATGGGCATTAAAGGACTAAGAAATATTCCCTAAAAGTAATAACATGGTGATAAATTCATACGAAAATGAAACTAAATTGTGGATTCTAACCATTTCTATCCAAAACATGATATGCATGGTAAAGTTGGTGTTATTATTGAACGTTTGCTGAAAATTCCACGATATTTCAATAAAATCTTCCTCTAAACATAAAATCACAGATGGAATTTTTACATGTATCTTTCTGAAATATAAATTTCATCCTCTCTTTCTTCCAATATAATATATTAATTTTTCTAATTCTTTTATGACAATGGTGAGATGACGAAACTTTACAATATCCCCCAAACATCCCAAAACAACTTCACTTTTTAACTTGCCAATTAGTATATTAAGATGATTTTGGAGTATAATACTGCATGTTTACAAAATAAAATGCAAAGTGTAAAACATCTGAATAATTCCTTTAAATATATAAGTAAAATGTTGCTAAATACACAGCATGCATTTTGTTAAATTTGTAGAGAATCATGATTAGAGAAAAATAATAGTTTGCTGAACAACGAATTGTTAAAAGCCATAAATGCAGTTTACTTCAAATGAGTTGTAAATAATTCCCTCGAGAGGGTTTTACGGGGTCTTCATCGTGCATCATTAAAAAATAAAGCAACTGTTTGCAAAGGATGGCACAAACAATTTGAGGAACACAATTATGTCCATTAATAATTCTTCCAAACTTGTATGGACAGAAGGATGAGATAATTCTTTTCTCACATTCAATAAAAATATTGGTTTTGAGAAGCATTTCTTCTTTTGTTTGTTTGTTTGTTTGTTTGATTGATTCCAATTGATACAGCTTTTTTTTTTTTTTACATGAAATCGCATTTAGATTTAAAGAAAGTTTGTATGTTACAGGTGGGATCAGATTCCCAAAATTCAAATTTTGGTGACTGAGTAGTTTACAAATACATTATTATAGATACAACACATTATTTTGTACAGAATATTTGAAAAGTAGAAGCAAAATAAAGAGGTGAAACTACATGTACATCATAATTCTAATGCATAGCTTTAGACATGTACCCTGATTTGATAGTAATCAATCTTTATAATTGGGCATTTATCAAATTCCCAAAATAATCATGGCATCTTGTAATGATACAAATTTCCAAGGCTCTACAAACAAGAGGAGAGCAATATTTTGAGCCTGCAATACAATGCACCATTATCATGGATTGAACACTTGAAAATATACTAGATAGTTACTGCACAGACATTGCAATTTGTGCAATAAATGTACAGCGCACCCATCCACAGCATCCAGTGACACCAACCATTCCTGATATATACAATAGAACTTTAAATGTGACTCACCTACCAACTGACCCAAATATTTTCTCACAGGGGGGGCCGGAGGGGGCATTATAATTATACTTTCTTTAGACAGCATAGCCCCTTCTATGCTATTTCCGTTTGCCCATGAAATCTAAAACAATTGAAAGAAAATTTAACTAATCTATAATTTTATGCATTTATACATCAAGAGGATGTGCAAGATAGTTGGGATTCTTGTGGTCTCAGTATTTGCCACCTTTTCAATATGAATGATTTGGTTATTCATTTGGGTATTGTTATTATACTTTCTCATGAGAAAATATATGGCTCAGCTTATTGGTGATGATTCACAATAGATTCACATTCTAATTTCTATCCTTGTGCATTACCCATAAAGGTTGGCATCCTTATGCATCATATGTTTGAAAATAAATTTCCAGATTGTGCTGCTCACAGACCAGTATCATGAAACAATAGACAGACATGAATTAAATAATCTCTCTGTACAGTCTTTACATCACATAAAATAGAAAATACAAGTAGACATTTGACTCTCCTCATCACGCACATCTTTGAAATTTTAGTACAAATCTACATAGCCTAACCCAGCAGCATTTTTTTTACATATACGGTATTCTTCCCATCAATAATACACTCAGAAAAAGTAAATACACAAACAGAAATCAGTTGAAATTGAAACTGGTGACAAATAGACTTTCACAATGAGTGGAAGACTTCACTGTAAAATGATTAGCCCTGAAAAGGACCTACCAACTCATAGTCTTTGGATGAGCAAATTCTCATAGGTTATTGTCCCTGCATATTACCAATAGACAACCTCTCAATTTTGCCTATGTATGTATCAAGTCCAAGTATTTTAATAATGGATTGCTGCTCAAATCTTAAGAAATTTCCTGAGACTGTTGGCAATTTTTTTCTTTTAATTGTTCTATTGTGAAATAAAATCAAAGTATGTACTAATTTCACAAACCTAAAATGGCAAGTGGTCATATAAAGTATAGTATCTCATGGGTTTTACATTGAATACACTTTTCATGCACAGTGAAAGCTTTATCTATCAAACAAAATGGCATATATAAGAACTTATAATGATGCAGGAAATAATAAATCTTTCATTATTTGTTACAAGTTACCAAGCTTGTTAAATGAAAAAAATAAAAATAAAACACAATCCCAAAGTGGCACAAAAGAGGATGTAAATCTGAAGTGGTATGACAGAAGAATCACACAAAATCTTAAAATATCATATAAAATAGATCTCCTAATCTTTTCAATGATTACCTAACTACCGCTAAAATCATCATCACCACTGGATGCTTTCTATGTACTCTTTGCGTAAACTTAATCTCTTGATGGTCTCGTATCCCATCACAATGATTAGACTGGTGGGGATGGTGGATAGTAGTCTTGCGGTCAGACCTTTGGTCAGCCCTCCCATGCCTTCATCAGCTAGCAGTGTGCGAGCCGTCTTCATAATAGACTTCTTGCCTGTAACCTACAAGTGAGGAAAATCAAGTAAACCATGAACTCAAGTTACAGCTAATATATATGATTTAACATTTATGAAATCTAAGAAGAATTTATTTCGGTTCATACATTTGAATATAGAGGCAGTTTAATAGGATTGCACAGTAAAATGTATTGAATACCTTAACTTGATAGTTCAAAAATATTGGAATAGCTTGAATATCATTACTGGATCACTTCAATGGTCTAGGGCTTATGAGACTTGTCAAGCAAGTAAATAGAGCTCTATGCAGGACAGGTCCGAGCCCTATCTGCATGATGTGAAATATGTTCACATCATCTAAGGGCTCTATCACATTGAAGTAGCTTGTGAACAATACAATGGTTTGTTTGAGACAATTTATGGGTATCACACAACACTTGAATTAATGCAAGTTTTGCTCAGGCACAAGGAATGGCATAGACCAAAAACCACAAGGATATTTTCTGATGCAAAACTTCGTCACCTGTTTTCTCCTCCTTACTATATACATTGGATTGGTAGAGAATAAAACACTTAATGCAGCACATCATCTTTCAGAGAACCCAAAACATGCCTCAATATCTCTTGCACAAGTAATGACGAAGACCAAAAACCACAAAGATATCTACTGGTGCAAAAATCATGCCATCCACCTAAAATCTTTCCTCATGATATCAATAGGATTTGTAAAAAAAAAATGAAGCAAAGTATCCGGCGCAGGACCCCAAGATTGTCCAGACTGAAAAGGAGCAAGGGTTGGCAAAGACAATAAATATTGCCCTTACAGTATATACTGTATTGGTAATGCATGTGGCATTGCATCCTCCACAGAAGCATGGCTGGATAGCCAGAGGGGAGGGAGCAGGGGTGGGGGGCAAAGACCACAAAGCTATCTACTGATGCACAAACTTTCCCCATACCTGTAATCTTGTCCTAACAGTATCCATTGGGTTGGTAATGAATGCGGCACTGCATCCTGCACAGGACCCTGAGAATGCCTGGATGGCTAAGGCAGGCACATTAAGTTGAAGACTTGTGTTCAGGAAGGAGGCAATCAGTTCTGAATAGAGATCAGACATAAAGGTTATTATGTTATTATTCTTATACCACCAATTATAAAGGTCAATCATTGAAATTTATAACAATCTGAAATGCCATAAGCATACACTTGATGACTTGAAGAGAATCTCTGACAACATTTTGTCTTGCACTTGAATCTGCGTATAGGAAAAATGATTCGACAATTTTCCTTTTAATTGAATTGTTTACTCCTCAATAATGATGAGATTCAAAACTATTGTTTAACCAAAATGTCCATGATAGTGTCTTGATATTCATGCTCCTCAAATAATTACATTTCATAGTCAATTATTAATGTTTAGTAAACAAACTAAACTTTTTATATCAATTACCTGTGTAGTTGTGATAAAATGTCCACCACAGAGCACTGTTGGGTACAAATGTCAGGAGAGATGCGACATATCCTCTATAGAAGCCAAAGAAGCCATGATTGTAGTAAGTCTCATTGGCAAGGCGAAACACATCATTGAACCTGACTGGTTTCGAAACAGTCTTTGCATCGACAGCAAGTCCAAGCATCATAGTCTTCTGAGATAACACATCGACCGGCACCCGTATCGTCTGCGACACCAGCGACGCAAAGCCACCTGCAATGAATGTCCGAGGCGTGTTGTCCATGTTCTCACATGCCTTCCGCATCATTTCATAGCTAAGGATGTACATTTGTTCTGAACCGATGGAGATCAGATTGACAGCAAATCCTTTGTACAATCCTCTCACTCCTTCATACCTGATGATCTTCTTTAATGCATCCCAAGTGCCTTTGTAGAGGCTATTCTGATGTTGCATTTGTAATCTCGTCTTAATGAGATGGGACGGATACACCGATGTACGGACGGCAAAGGACAGACAGGCTCCAAAGCCAAAGAACTTGCGCTTATCCATATCATCCCACTCGATGATGCGTATCACTCTCTTGTTGGTATCCATTGTTTTTATATTTCACAGACCGAAGCTGGCAGCTGAATGACCTCAAACTAATTATCTCAGATTCCTGTCAGATGTTAATCCCTTGCAGCTCCATTTGTTCTGCAGAAAAAAAAAATAATAATGAAATACAATGTATGTTAACATATTTAGCCATAAACCCATAAAATTGATACTATACAGTAGTCTCTACATAATTGCAATTCTTATAAAGGGCAACTTCAGGTAATTTGTGTACCCGGGGGAGAAACATGGCCTCTGCATATTATTTCATTCGGATAAAGGCACATTTGCCAGCACAGTGCCTCACACAAAATATTAAAAAATTGCTTGAAATTGTGAGATTTCTTTTGGAATGACCCTTGATTGACATTTGTGGACTGCATTTTCTGTTATTTGATCATCATCAGCATTGAAATCGACAATATGGTGATACATCATGTTTCCATGAATAACCATTGGATGATGTTAACTTTCTACCATAATTTGCCTTATTTTCAGGTGTTTTCAGGGTGATATGATTTCATCAAATTTATTCATATTTATCATATCAATTTGACTCTTGATGATTTATGAAAGTTAATTTGCCCTACCCGTATTCTAAAATGAATATATGCATAAATATATAGAAATACATTACATATATATTATTGACAATATTTCATATTATTTGTTCAACACTGGTGAACTGAAGTGTTAGATAATAATCAGGATATTGAATCATATTTTGATAGAAAATCACAGGTTACGTACAATGTATCATGATATCACGCAGCCCTACTAGTACACATTTATTTTTATGCAGGTAAGTTGACAGTTGTAGTAACGTTTAAACTATTTCTTGAATGACATTTGAATGAGTTGTTTCACTTTCAGTTTTCACATCATTTTCTTCACATTTATCATTCCAAATCCATTGTCAAACTCAACAACAAATAACTTCATACTGACAATAAACTGCTTTTCCAGTTCCATTAATATTCCATCAGGTCATCCAAGACCCAAACATTCTAGAATCAGTATGTATCTTAAGCTGGAAATTTATATTTGGTGTCGAAATCTGCATGCACTAATTCCTGGACTTAATCCCCACAAAATAGTGGACGTATGGGACTATACCCAAAACGCCGGTATGCAATTCCTGAGCAATTGATCCTGTCTACAAACAAATTTTTTGACCAATGTTAACGGTTCTAAATTCATTATAATATATTTACCTACATGGAATGTTGAATGAGAACAATTATTCGCAAAATCCACAGGATAAGGACATACTCCGGACATAATTTGCCGTCGATACAGGAGGCGGCGAAATAAAAATCTGAATGACGTCTACAATTAGTCTCGTCTCGTAACCCGGCCAAAGATCGGCTTTTAAACTTTCCTTGATTAAACTGATCCAACAATTGAAGAAAAAAATATAGACATGATCAGATAATGATGATGGTACATTATGTATCATAATGATAATAATGACAATGGTATAATAATGATGATGATGGTATATTATGATGATGATGATGATGATGATGATGATAATGGTGTTGTTGGTGGTGGTGCGTGGTGGTGGTGGTGGTGGTGATGATGATGATGATGATGATGATGATGATGATCATGATCATGATCATGACGATTACGACGACAACGACAACGTTACAATGGTGATGGTGGTGATGGTGCTGATGCGGTGGTGACTAGGTAGGCCTCATGAAAGGTGATGATGATGATGAGGAGGAGGATGATGCTTTAACGATAAGTGATGACGATGATCGTGATGATGATTTGCATCACCATTTGTACACAACCCTATAGGCTTACACATATTAAATGGAATTGTGGGGCTGCACCTCGGCCCCCCCCCCCCCCCCCCCCCCCCCCCNCCTTCCTCCCCCCTCCCACACATGAGTTCGTGTATTTATATCCGAAATAAATTTTCGTGTTCAGTCCCGCAACTTCTATAGCCCAAACGGTATTGTAGTAAAAATCAGATGCCCTGCCAAAGGCATAATGGATAAGCTGATGGAAAGGCAAAGAAACCGACAATATTGTGGATTCAGAAACAACCCCAAAAAAAATATGAAGTTTAGAAGATTACTATTAGAGCAACATTTATTTATGCGCCATTATTTATGTGCCATTTTAACAAGCCTTTATAAAACATCCAGTAAAGGCTGGTGGATCTGGAAAATAATGTTTACGTGAGTGTATTTATGCTCATATATATACATCAAGTTTTTACAGACTTAGCTATGTTTGTGTGATTGCTATGTAAGTTATGTGAATAATTATATGTAATATACATTTGTATTTTGATATTTTTGTACTCTCATAGCCCGAGAGGGGGTCATCTATTTATCTTTCCATCTATCTATTTATCTATACAATAATAAACATTTCTATTGAGTCCTAGGCACGAGTTAGGTTTGTTTTCTCATTCCCCGTGAGACTGAGACAAAAATTCACAGGTCAAGAAGCTTGAACACAAACTTTGAGATTGGATATTTATTCACACCAGCATGGTACCCGGGGTATGAAGCACCTCTAATGAATGTTTTGATGCACCCCTCCCCAATCCAACTCCATCTAGGAACAAAATTAAGCATGAAACGAAACAATGAGTATTGGTATTCAATCAATTTGTGCCCCTTTCTAAATGTCATTATTTGGGGAAAAGTAAATATCGTTTTACTCTGATATGCTGGATGATTATTCGATTCAATTCAATTTTTTTTTCATTTCCAGTAATTTAAAAGTGAATACAAAGCAATACAACCACAATACTAGACCGTTGCTCATAAGGTTTAGATATTTTCATCAACTTCAGTTATCCCAAATGCACATGTAATTTCAATGTTCATAATTATGACTGAAATTATAGGGCTCAAAGGCAGTTGAGGAGAGCAAGATTTCAAGTTGGTCTTGCCCCTCCCCTGTTTTTTCAAATCCTGGAATGTGACCATAACTGTTTCTCATATTCATAGAGATTTTATTATTTCTATATCTCCATGATGGAACATGCGCAGTTTAAAATTGCAAAAAGGTAAACTCGAAGTCAGAAATCAAGACTAATTTTGGGTCAATGCGCTTGCGCAAACCGCAATATCCAGCCATTTTGCATGTTACTCATGTGTGTCTCGCAGGAGATCTCGATTTTGAATTGCAATATATTTCATTTGGATCATTCTTTCTGCAAGAAATTGACAGTAAAAACGTTACATATTTATTTGAGAGCATCTAAAGGACTTGAACTTTTTGAGGATGGCTTCTAAAGCTTCAGAAAAGGTGAAAGACGTAGAAATGAAGGATGAATCTGAGAAGCCGGGAGATGCGACTGACGAGAAAACTGAAACTGGAAAGAAAGAAAAAGATTTGATCACTTTGGAAGGTGAAGTATCAGTTTTAAGATTATGAAAAGTCCTGTTTTGCACATTGAAAAGCACATTATTTCTAATATTTTGGAACCTTGATTCATTATCCGAGTCTCAAATTACTTTTCTTCTCCAAATATCTTCTGAAGAAGAACTGAATTATAATTAAGTTTCCGATTTCGATAATGCTGATTCATTCATTCCAAATGCGTTCATCGGGTGCGCCCGCGCTCTAACGTGCCTCCAAGGTCCCGTCAGCCCGCTACGTTCGGGAGCGAGCGAGTGGGAGTTCCGTTGAACGTCTCGGGGCGGTTTTTTATGCTGCAGAGTAACGTCAACGTCAAACCGTCAAACGGATGTTGGACGATATGTAGCCTATGCAGTTGCCTGCATGCCAAGTACAAACAAAATAAAAAATACTTTGGACATGTCATAGCAGAGTGATGGGGGAGGGACTTGGTGTTTACTGTTGTTTATTGGGTTCGCAGAGCAAGTGATTTGTTTTTGTGTGAGACTATTTTTTAGGAGCAGGAACTGAACGTCGGTGTATTTTCCATATTTAGGGTGAATTTGGCAAAGAATCTTTAAGTTAGCCTTGGAATAAACTATTCTGTTTTGATACTTATTTCCTCAGACTGTGTGTGAAGTGAATGTTCTTTGTTTTAGATCTACATCTAGCTTGTGGCTGCCGAACTATCCTTTTTAGCCACTTTCCGAGCCAAAACTTTTTTTAAAGAATAATGCGATTAATGGGTATCAAAACTCTTTTATCTAGTTTTTTAATATGCCCATATTTTCGGCATGTATATTTTGCCTAGTTTCCATTCTAAATTTTACTTCTGTCAATCTCTTCTTCTTATCTTATTTTGACCATGTTCCATTGTCCAGCATTTCCAATCCTCCTTTTTTTTCTGTTTCTAACCCCCCCCCCCCCCCCCCCCCCCCCCC
>BQKZ01000430.1:96882-120941 GCA_036244855.1 Temnopleurus reevesii | reverse complement strand
TTTTCCAATTTTTCATCTCATAAGAAAGGTCGATCCTTCAGCTCTCTATACATATCAACATTTCTTCATAAAACTATATATGCTCAATTTGCCAACCATTTCAAAAGTGTTACATTTTTATTGAGACACACTGTAGTTAATACCTCCCTCATTTATTGTTGTTCAAATAACAATATACATGTATGTGTCCATCAATTTACAGGCTGTCAAATGTTCAGATGTGCTGGTCATAAAGTTAGATGCTTCAAACAGGCGCTCACTTGATCAGTTGTCAGCAAAGGCGTACTTCTATCACTCAAGAGCCTATGAGCTGATCGGTCAGCTTGACCAAATCAGAAGGTAAGCAACTTCCAGCTCATTCTGATGATAGGCAGAAATTGTTTCCCTTTTTCAGGTCTGGTAAAAGATCCAGAATACAATAATCTTTAACAGATACTGGACGTTGAGTCTATTTGCAAACTCACTTCCTTGTTGCATTAAACAAAAATTAGCAATTCTTTTTTCTTTTGATAAATTCTTCAGGTCATGATGTTGAAAGGAGTTGATATGTGAATTGTTGTTCTGTAAAAATGTCAGGAATCCTATTTATAATGATATTCTCATATTTGCTGTATTTAATTTGATTTTTCAGTTTCCTTCATGCAAAGTTGAGAACTGCAACCTTGAGGCACAACATTGAAGCTCAAGCCACACTTCAGAACCTCCTATTGCGCAACTACCTCCACTACAACTTGTATGATCAGGCAGACAAATTGGTTGCAAAGTCGACGTTTCCTGAACAGGCATCAAATCATGAGTGGGCAAGGTTTCTCTACTACCTAGGTAACTAATGTTATCTAATGCCAGCTCTATGTTTTAGTACAATTCCAGTGAACAAGTTTGAGTAAAAAAAGAAAAAAAGAAGAAGGAACATAAATGTACATCATCACTTTGATACTTAGGTAATTGGCTAAGATTTAAAAAGAAAAAGGCTTTGAATAGTTTTCTCAAAATGTAACTATCAATTTAGCTCTATTCGATACGTATGAGTTTTCCAGAGCATTAACACATTTTTACAGTTGGCAAAGAGTAAGAATATCAGAACATTCCTGTTTGTAGGCGTATAGTTGGTTTATTGAGTTTGTTTCCTTTGGTATTACAGGAAGAATCAAGGCAATTCAATTGGAGTATTCAGAAGCACATAAGAACCTTATCCAAGCTCTCCGTAAAGCACCACAGTACACAGCTGTAGGATTCAAGCAAACTGTAAGTATGATTGCTTTCAAATGCCATTGTTTTGATAAAACTATTTGAGTGCACTTTTGCATGCCTACAGCCAGTATGGTGATAATATCACTCTTCATAAAGATTTATACCATGGGAGTATTTCACCAAGTTCACCATGTATGTGTGTGGTACACATTTGTACACCCATAATGGATTCCTTAGATTGTTCCTCACTAATGTCCATAGATTTTATCAAGCTGTATGAGCATAATTGGTAAAGGATACAATTTGACCTGTATGTTCGTTTCTCTGCTTTATATTGTAAAACAAGGGGGAATAGGCTCTCGACAAACATTCATATATGTTTATTTTTATTATTTTTTTTTTTTTTTGCTTTGTAAATATGCAGGTACACAAGCTAGCCATTGTTGTTCAGCTCTTATTGGGAGAGATTCCAGACAGGAGTATCTTCAGGCAAAGTGCCTACAAGAAAACACTGGTCCCATACTTCCAGCTCACTCAAGGTAATAAACCAAAGTTTGTGTATTATTTTTTTTTTGTCTTTTAGTAATTCCTTGGATTGACATGTTTGTTTGTTGCCTAAGAAAAGTGCATGGTGAATATCTGTCATGGAATTCTATTCACCATAGTCTGTATTCTGTAAGCCCTAAAATTGTCAGCTAGTATTTGATTTAAGGGAAGTTTGAGCATCTCTTATAGTTTGATTACAACAAAATTATCCAGTATATTTTCCTTGACTTATCGAAAGCAGTCCAGGGGCCTGTAACATAAAAAATGCAACTAAACTTACAATAGATATTAATCGTAAGTATATGGCAAAACGTGCACCACAGAGATACAATTAATTTTCAATTTATTGTATTTCTTTTATGTTACAGGCCCCTGATGAGGTGTTGAACAAATAGATTTGAATCCTTGACTCTATGGTCCAATGTATAATAAGATCCAATGTATAATAAGATTTGTTATATGCACCTAAGAACGTTTTATATCACTAACATCGGTGTAATCATTTCCCATTCTTTCTCACCACAGCTGTAAGAAGTGGTAACCTTGGTCTCTTCAATCAGATGTTGAAGGACTTTGCTGCCAAGTTCCAATCCGAGTTCACTTACACGTTAATCATCCGTCTACATCACAATGTCATCAAGACAGGCGTTCGTATGATCAGTCTCTCCTACTCCAAGATCTCTCTATCAGACGTCGCTAAGAAGCTTCAGCTCGATAGTCCGGAAGATGCAGAGTTCATTGTAGCCAAGGTAACAATTTCGATGCAGAGATTATAAATGTGTATTTTGCACAATTTTGTTCCATATGGAAACTATGCTTTAGCTGCTTGATAATATTGCTTTGCACAGTTGACTCTCTCTGTTACACAATATAAATGAAAAAGTTTTGTAATATTTATATTGATTTAATTTACCATTGCTGTTTTTTTTTAAATTATTGAACTTTATTGCCATTCATTTTATTTCATAAATGCTAGAACACCCTTGTCTACATGAAATAGATTTTCAATCCCTCAAAATATTGTAGTTCTTATAAGGCTTACATGATACATATGTGTCGCAAATAGAGTGGAAGGGGTTATGTGCTGTTCTCTGTTTTATAGACCTTTTGAGAATGGATGGTTGTTTTATTTTGGTATTTATTTATCTCATAATTCTTATTCTATTTTTCTATTTCTCTCTTTCTTTGTTTCTGTTTTTGTTTCACATTGTCTCTACTTCTATAATTTGCTCTGTGACTGTTTTAACATGCAAATTGTCTGATTTCTGTTTAGAGATGGTTTTAGTCTTTGAGAATTTACACAATGCCAAATAAGAAATAGTGGTCACAATCAAATATGTATATTGATCTTTATGCTAAGTTTTATATTTGTAAACATGCTCCAACTCTGTCCTGCATGTTCTCAAACACACTGTAATCATTTCCATAAATCAGCTATTTTGGTTGGTTTCTGATGTCTGTCACTAAATTACACTTCATGAAACTTGAGCCCATAGTTAAGTCGAATAATTACAAAGTAATTCCTAACTTTTTGTTGTAAATTTATAAGGAGAACTGCTGAAACTGTTTATCCGATATTGGAGAACTGTAGAGTAAAATGAAGTTAATAAAGAGTTTGAGTTTTAGATCCTAGCAGAATCTTAATCATAAGCATATTGTTTAAGATTCTGTTAGGATCTATAGCTCAAGTTCTTTTTTTTTTTTTTTTTTTGTATTTATTTTTTTTTGGTTATTTTTTTTTTTTTGTGATACTTTTAGAAGTATTGTAGACCATTGGATCATACTTCATGTGAACTTTGATGTATTTTTCATTCCTTTTCTTTCCCTGTTCTCTGCATACTAAAGGCAATCAGGGATGGAGTGATAGAAGCTAGTATAGACCATGATAAGGGCTATGTTCAGTCCAAGGAGACAGTAGATGTCTATACTACTAGGGAACCCATGACTGCCTTCCACCAACGAATCAGCTTTTGCCTCGATATCCATAATCAGTCGGTAAAGGTAAGGACCAAAACTTTTTTTTTTCTCTAATGCAACCAATATGGTCAAAGATATCGAAATGCCATGAAATATACATCAGAGAAAAGTCACAAAAAGCTTTAGGAGGACTACGGACACTTCCTTGTCTAGAATGTAGTTCTACAACATTTGAAGACCTTTCAGATGGGACATGCAATATTACCATGATAAATCAACAATTTTTATGTTTTAATTATCTCGTATTCTCCGCTGTTTTTTGCTTATACTGCACTTTGAATGGAAAGTAAAAACCCTTAAAATGAAGTAATCATCAATTTGTCTATATTGAATATATACCATGTGAATGAGCGACTTTACATGGGAACACATGCACTTCAAAATTCTGAAGAGATGGGATGCTATCTGTCATGTATAGGTGCCTTGATTAAATATGGAACTGAACTGAGTATGTACAATGCATTAATCATATTTTATTTTGTTTCCATAGGCAATGCGATTCCCTCCCAAGTCATATAACAAGGATTTGGAATCAGCAGAGGTAAGTTACTAATAATGCCTTCATGCTTTAGTCATTAATCTGTTCTTATTTGGGCATCAAATTGTTTTGTGTGTGATCCTATTCTCCCCATTTCTTTGAAAATAAAAACATCACTTCTAGAAATCAATATACAAGATATTAAAGGAGCTAACTTGGTTATTCCATCCTGCAAAATTTATACCTGTCTTTGAAGTTCTGCATTATTTACTAAGTATTAATTCGTACTACATGTTACCCAAATTTTACTTCATAATTGTTTTTTTCTACAAATAATGTCTTATGTTCAATACTTGCATCTTTTTCCAAGTGATGAATTAAAATCATTTCTGTGGTTTGTAGCACATATGATGTAAAGTTCTGTCTTTCTGTAGCCCAAAGATGTATGGCCACACTGGTAGATGGGGGCTATTTATCTGAAAGCTCCATACATTTCCCTTCCTATATCCTTCTAGAAAGCCAAATCATTGGCAAGAAGGCAGGATGTTCCATTTGTAAATTCTTTGATATGACACATCATGGTTTGAACTCTCAGCCACTAGGAGAACGTTCAAATCAATTAGGCAAAACATTGTGTGAAAAGTAATATAAAAGTATCATTCACATCAATGCCATTTGCAAAGCATGAACATCATATCTTTAATAACTGCTGTTTCTCGAAGCAACAGGTTACATAGCCTCAGGCAACCCAAGTCAATTGACATGGGTGCCCCCTTTGCTGGCCCAGAGAAATCCTATTTTGAGGCCTGTTACTATATGAAATAAAGTGTATTTTTCCTAAACAGTTCTTTTTGTCTGGATTTTCTACTTGAAGCAGGAGAGAAGAGAACGAGAGCAGCAGGATCTGGAGCTAGCGAAAGAGATGGCTGAAGATGATGAAGAGACCTTCTAAATCAAGTATTCAGATAAAAGACTCTATATTGTACTACTAGTCACAGAGGAGAGCAAAGTGATGCTGCTATGTAGTGAACATTGATACATAAGGACCATTATCTGTCTGGGAGACATGAAACAATGGGAGTCCAATACTTGATATGGAAAGATGCTACTTAGATGCTGTACTGCTATGGGAATGAAACCGGTCTTTTGGATTCTTCTTCATCATTCAGTAATTTTACTCTGGTAATAATAACTCTCTTCCTCTCTTTTCCTTCCCGTCCCTTACCAATTTGCGGAGGAGTAATTCTTTAAAATTTTCCCATCTTTCTATGCTAATGGTTGTGGGTATGTGTAGAATATAATGGGGTCCAGTTGGTGACATTTTGGTGTCCCTTTTATATAGTGAGCTCACACCTTTTTCCCGGCCCCATGGGCTTGATGACAATACAAAAGCTGGAATAAGATTGTAAGCCAATTCTAAATTAGATATTGCATCCTTGATAAACAAAATGACCTCATTTACATCTTCACCACGCACAAGTAACCATAAAAAGATGTAAATTAAGAATGTAACTTCAAAGCGTAACTAACTGCCCCCCCCCCCCCTTATTCATAGAGAATCCTATTGATATTTCACTTTCATGACTGACAGATTGCCAAATGTTATGTTGAGTGGAATCTTGGGATCAAAAGTTCATTGGGGAATATAAAAACAGAACACAAATATAAAAACAGAACACAATGATCAAAAGTTCATTGGGGAATATAAAAACAGATCACATAAAATCTTTTGAAACAAGAATCTCATTGCTATATTTCTCACTCCAATGCTTCGCTTTCAATTTGAAATGTCTTTGAAACATCAATTCATTTTTCAATACAGATGTTGGGCCACATTGAGCAAAACAAGCACATCTTGTGAATTTAGCATCACAAAATTTAATAACAATCTGTCAGTGCTTTTATGTTGCACCCGTGCTCCATAAAATGTGATTGATTGAAGCTCTTCAGATAGAAAATAAATTCCTCACTTATACAGAGCATATGGGTTGAAATATTCTCATATCCATTTGCTTTGTTCATGATTTAAAAAATCATTCATTTGGATCTTCATATATTATGCAATACAGGGTTGAGGAGTAATGTGCTAGTGTGGTTAAGGTACGTAAATGGTTAATGTTGATTAAATGTCAGATTCAATGAACAGGCACTCCAGTATTGTATATCGAAAGCTTATTATATCAGGGTTAAAATTCAGTAGTTAGAGCTGCAAAACTCAAGAGTAATAAGGGTTTGTTATATTGATGTTCTTTATAACAAGTTTGAAATACATACGATACTGTATCAAAATTGAGTTGAAAATTGACATATTCAAAATGAAGGAAAAATAAATGAATTAAATTGAGAGAAAAAAAATCCATTATCCATGTAAGAGGTATTTTTATGTTACTCCTCATTACAATAAGTTATTACATTGTAGAAAAAAATGAATGAAGGTCTGAAGCACAGATACATGTACAGCCTAAGGCATTCTATGAAATTGAGAAGTTCATCTTAGACTAGAAGTCTCATCAACCAGTTTAAAGGGTGGTTCGTACCAGGCGATGGTACATGTACATGAAGATTGTTCCATGTTCTTAATATTTATGCAGTTGGCTAATGTAAAAAAAAAATATTTTGTAGATGTGCATTTACATTGTTCAGTGGCAGCAAATCCAATATTAGCCACAATACAGTCCCTGTTGATTATTTGGGATGTTTGGGGCTAAAGCCCTCACTGTCGAGTGTAGGTGTGTGAATGATATGATCAACTTTTGTTCCTTTTTGTATTTTACATTTAATCAGACTAATCTTGCTTAAATACATTGGTGTGTATAGTAGATTCAGATTTACGCATATTTCTTTCCATCGGACCTAATAACACTGTATTCATTATTCTGTTGGGTAGCAAATGGGCTAAAATACCTGGGCGGTGTTTCACCAAGATAAGAAAGACTTTACGCACGACTTTACGTTCGACTGGTACCCCTTCTTGTCCGTAATGGTTCACATTATTACGGGCATTCATCGCAAGAACTGATACCAGTCGAACGTCGTGCCTAAAAGTCGTGCGTAACTTTGAGAATGATTTGGTGAAACACCGCCCTGGACTCTAGTTTGCATATATCATCTGTTGCTATTTTTGGCAAGCCAGAGGCAAGCTTTCAGTTTACCAAGAAAATGATTTGTGCTAAATGTGTGAATAAAATTTGAATCTGCTATGTACACCAGCCTTTTTGTTTGGAGGGAGAACTTGAAGTTGGTGTTCTGACTTCCGAAGTATGTACTATATTATATTGCCTATTTATTACTTTTTATACATTATCTTATCAGGGAAATATTCTGATTACACATGATTTGTATAACAAATTGCATACAAAAAGTAAACTGGGTCTTGTAATGCTGGCAATGGAATCTAAATATTTACCTCCATACTTAATTTCACTGAGAGTACTTCTGCGTAAGTTCATCATTTTTACAGAAAGTAAGTACAGAGAAGTCCACAAGAACGAGTAATATACCTTGTTGTTTTCTGAAAATTCTTCCTCTTAACAAATCTTTTTAAGTAAGATTTTAAAAAATGGAAATGTGATTATCCAAGGAAGTCTGAATATGTGAACAATACATGTAATTGTTTTGAAATGTTATAACTAAGAAAAATATTCATTGAATAAAAATGTATTGAACAGAAATGATATTTTTGTGCGAGTTATTTCTGAATCAAAATTTAATTCCAAAGTGAAAAGATTCCTGATATATGTTTAATGAGGAAACTTCCATTGTGCTAAGAACCCTGTTGAACCCATATTTCAGTGAAATACTTGCAAATACAGAAAAGTAATTAATTGTAACTTTTAGTGTTCAATAAAGTGATATTCAGTTTAAGGTACGTGAAAAATTCTGACCCTGCAACTTTTCTTTTGGTATGTTCAAGAGCAAGGTTTTGAGTTTTTAGTTTTCAGAACTTGGTTAGTCAGTAGTGGAACGTTTAAAGGGGAATTACACTAAAAAAAATAATTCGGCTTATTTCAAAAGTTGTATATTTCTAATGATTGGATTATGTGAATGAATATATAAGTATCAAATTTAGAGTTAAATCACCCTTTTCTGAGCCAAGTTATTGTCTGCTAACATTAGCTAGGGACTGCCATTTTATTTTTTGTACGAGAAAATATTTTTCTTCCCAAATCAAAACTTTCTTGATTGGTGATAAAAGAATTTAAAATTTGAGAAAAGTATGATTCTATTATCTAACACGGTTGGTCTAATGTTCATTAAAAAGTCATTTTTGTGCATTGAAATTCTTTTTTTTCTTTGCATACATGACGTATGACATGTATGACGACGCTTCTTCATAACAAAACAAATGAAAGAAAGGAATGTGTATAATCGGTTGGTTATTTCAACCATTGTATATGACTTTCTATAGCGTTATACAATCAAATGAAGACCAGAACAAAAAGAAGAATCTGCAGTACAAGTTGGCCTTTTAAAGCCATGCATTCATGTAATATAGGGTCAATGGCAAAATGCTACGTTTTCACTTGTATTCAAACAATAGAATACAATATACCTGGAAGGCTTGCTGAATAAAGGAAATCATGTTATGCCAGGCAAGCCCACCAAAAGCAAACTTCTTTAGATAATTTGAAAACTGAATTATCTATTACATGTCTTGCTGAAATATTGGAAACCCATCACACATTTTTTCCAACATAGCGATTTTATTCGCCAAATATTGAACTAGTTAAAGGTTTCATGAATGATTCCCTTGCCATTGAGATTGATATCAATGGATGTCGAAATATCTGTTCTGAACAAAATGGCAGCCCCCTTTTAATGTGATAGCAGATGATACCCTGTTCGAAATATCAGGAAATTTACGCTTTTCTGAATTAATTGTAGATTAATCCAGTTTAATTAGTAGAGGTACATACCACGTTTCTTATAGGTGTATATTATCCTCTAGGGTTCATTCTCCTCTAAGTTCCAGTATCCTTTCTGAATCCCACTACCCATTATTGATTATTGAAATACACAGGTTTGTAAATTTTAATTCATTGATATATGATTCGGGAACAATACTGTAACAGTCCCCTGATGAAAATTGTTGGGAGACGTGCAAATAACAATATTTTAATGTGTCAACTGTTGAACTTGTAATTTTTGTCAGGTATATACTGCTGAATGGGTGTCGTTTCTGCATCACTTATTTAGCTACTGTGTGTTACAAAAAATTGCTCTCAGACTTTTGTTTTTGAGAACTAAAGGAATAATTTTAAAAAAGCTGAATGACATCTAGGACTATGAAGCGACAGTTTGTTACCTTCACTTTACAGAAACAAATTAGATTGGGTTTTCTGTAAAACATAAGGAACAAATAATAATATGATATTCTTAAACATTGTCGAAGTTTCCGGTGATGAAATTCAGATTGTAATTGGGGGGGGGGGGGGGGNCAATGTTTTGAGTTTTTAGTTTTCAGAACTTGGTTAGTCAGTAGTGGAACATACAAGTTCCAGTAACCTTTCTGAATTCCACCACTAATTATTGAAATACACAGGTCTGTAAATCATAATAATAAATACTGTAGGTCCATTTATATAGCACACTCACTACACATATATGCATATTCTCTACTGCGCTTGATACTAGGAACAATGTACCATATTATTACCTGGCTATAACTGCCGAGCAAGCCAGGTAGGCGCATAAGCATTCCAAGGAATAAATTCCTGCCAGGTACCCATTTTCACCTGGGTTGAGTGCAGCACAGTGTGGATGACTTTCTTGCTGAAGGAAATTAAAGCCATGGATGGGACTCGAACCGCGGACTTCTGCCTAAAACGCGCGAGTCACAACCACTATGCCACAACGCTTCATTGTAATTCATTGATGTCTGATTCGGGAACATAAACATTTCCCCCGACGAAAACTGTTGGGAGATTTGCAAATAACATATTTTCATGTGTCAACTGTTGAACTTCTAATTTTTGTTAGGTAAATACTGCTGCTTGGGTGTCGTATCTGCGACAGTTATTTTTCTACCGTGTGTAAAAAAATAATTGCTGTCAGACTTGCGTTTTTGAAAACTTCAGGAATAATTAAAGAAGCTAAATGACATTTAGGACTATGAAGTGACAATTTGTTACCTTCATTCTACGGAAACAAATTAGATGACATTTTTTGGTAAAACATGAGGAACGAATTATAATTTAATATTCGTAAACATTGTCTAAGTTTCCAGTGATGAAATTCAGATTGTAATTGGGGGGGGGGGGGGGGGGGGGGGGGGGGGTCACATGGTATATAACTTTGAATGAAAGGAAGTCTTTGCTCATTGCCTGAACATGACTAGTGGTAGCAGCTGAAACAATAAGAGACATTTTGTACGTGTAATTTCATTTGTATATATCGAGAGAGGACTGATTTACTAAGCTTCCACAATGATCCTTTTCCAACAAAGAAATCTCTTTTACTCGGAATACAAGTAGCTCTTACAAGTAGCTCTTTCAAAGTCGAATCCTTTTTTAGGACCTCAAAAAGTGATCGACCTAGATGAAATTTGACCTACAAGAAGTTAACATAATGAGAGGGGTTTTATATATGGTTCCCCCAGAATTACTTTAGCTTCAGGGATCATTAGATTTAGGCAGAGTTGTGCTCAGAGCAAAAAAATATGTATTTGTAGGTTTCGTCTGGTGATTCACATGCAATTGCGTAGGGTTAGCACCTCTGCATTCATGTACAGTAATTCCAGCTCCAATAGTGACAAAATCAGATTAGCAAACAGAAATTCTTTGAAAAAACTTTTATTACAAAACAATAATTAAATACATACATACACAATATATGAAGTAACATCACCTTTCAGGCTGAAGATATGATATCTGGTTGTGCACAAATAGAGGATATACCACATGTATCACACTTTGGGAAGACAAAAGATTTGCTTCAAACAAGGGCACAGTGACGGAACGACAAAGAAACTGGACAAAGTAATCATCTCATATCCAAGCATGAACTATAGCTCTTCAGAACAAAAGAACAATCCTTCACTCTCATTCTGCAAAGAAATATAGCTACCTGTTCATTGAATAAACAGAGAAGCTACTTTCTTTTGTGTGCTTAAACTATTGTGAGAACTTGTTTGGGAGTTGCTTACTTTGTTCAGTTTCTTTGTTAGTTCTGCTCTCATTGCAGGCATTTGTTGATTCAGGGGATGATTTCCTGAACAACATTACTTCAACATTAAGAATATTAATGTACTGAGAAGAGGCATAAAAATGTATAGAGATGATATCCGGTCTTTGTATTGGAAAGGATGGTCTTCCTAATTTTCGCTTCAAAGGCACATAGTACTGTTTGAAAATAGCTAGCCAATTTGCCTGATTAAGCATGCTCAAATTTATAGCTTATGGTGCTTATTGCTTCAAGTGAATAGAACATAGTAACTAAAACACGTGTCACAAGAATACAACTTTATGTTCTTATCAGCACTAAAACCTTGCAATAGAAATAACAAAGAAAACATATTGACATAAATGAACTTAAACAAATGATATCAATGTACAATAGAAAAAGAAAAAATGGAAAAACTCTTGCCACACATGTTATATACAAAGAAGGTACTGTGCAAAATGCATTAGGTAAGATGAGTGTATGTGATTCTTTTTAAAGATGTCTGACTGAAACCACATTGTGAAGGAGATTCCTATTGAATTCATTGTGCTGAATTGTACACCTACTTTATCAATTGCTTGAGTGATAGTTGAAATTTTTTTGCAGCATCAAACATTTCATACTCAAATGTATCTCCTCCAATTACCAAGCTTTTCAAGAATGTAGACAATGGCCTACGCTAATGTGTTATTAAACAATTTCAATCCCAATAGCTTGCTTCCTCTTCAATATAATCATCAAAGTGATTTCGTGGATGTGGGGTCCCTAACATATCAGTGCGGAAGGTAGGAGCTAGTTTCTAGGAATGTGCGAGAGACAAACACATGTATGTACTGCCTTATTGGTATGTAACAGTATCTGTGCATAAACCATGATAATCATGAAATTTACTTTCCTTCTGATAAATAGCAGAGTGCTATATATTTCTCAAAGATAGTTAAAGGAAAATGGAGTTCTAAATACATCATACAAACACTGAAGAATCTAACAGAAAAAAAATGGAAAAACTAAACATGAAATACACCAAATACAATAGCCAATACCCTAAACATATTTTTCTAGAAATATTAAACAATGTGTTTTCTTTGCCTATCAATAAAAACTAGCAGTGTACAAAACAAATCTAAAACCACAAAGACATGTATTTTTGGTTTGCATTATATATGGTCTTTTTTAAATAGAATAAAAAAAGATAAGTTTTCTGTACAATTTTCTTTACATTTTTAAAGGACAAATTCAACTTTTCACATGTCAAAACTNCTAAAGGACAAATTCAACTTTTCACATGTCAAAACTCCAGGCATAAGAAGCTATAAAAACTAATGTCAGACGTCTACACAAATCATTTTTTTTAAAATACTCTGTATGTAATGTCCACATGTTGAATGTAACTACATGTATTCCGTTAGCAGACATGCACCTTCTACAACCAAAATGATACTTAAAGGGGAATTACACCCAGATAATAATGTATAGTCAGTGAATGAAGAAAAATTAGATGAACAAACTGTGAAAATTTGAGCAAAATCGGATAATCCCTTCAAAAGTTATGAATTTTCAAAGTTATTATTTCCACTTGTGCTGGGCATCCTTGAATTGGCAATGTATAGCCAATTAGCATAATCTGTGATGTCATACATGGAGAACTCCTCATGCACTTTGTATATAGATTTATTGAAAATGGATCAATATCATATTTCAAATGATGAATCAGCACCGTTCTTTCTGGAATGCTTGCAGAATTGATGTAGCTATAATATATGTAACTGAAAAAACAAAATTTTGTCTACTTTTCTGGAAAAAGAGGAAAATGTGAAATTCTGTGTACAAAGAGAATGGAGAGTTCTCCATGTTGGCAGCCATTTTGTTCCTGTACAGTGCCAATTTGAGGAGCCCATGAGGGGTTTAATTCAAAACTTTGAAAATTCATAACTTTTGAATGGATAGTCGTATTTTGCTCAAATTTTCAGTTTGATCACTGTATTTTTCTTCATCAACTGAGCGCACTCAAATGTCTGGGTGAAGTTCCCCTTTAATTGCTACTTGCATCCTATCATTTTACCTATTTTTTTAATAATATACAATAATACATTTTTCACAAGCAGCTGCACATAATATAGAAGTTGGGTTTATTCCAAAGAAAGCCTCATGAGGTACATATATTTCATCTCACTTATCACAACTGATTGTTCATCATATTACTGTCTAAAAAGATGATGGCACATATAAGGCAAGTAGCATCTTCCTTACATTGCATAGAATACATTGGTCATATAAGAATAAACATTTCCATGTTTGTTCAACAAACTAGAATGAAGTTCAACACAAGCTTAGTGGAAAAATACATATATGGAAAAACATTATACTTGAACATAAATGGAATATAAGTAATATACGACTGTGACGACCACCACAGATGTGAAAGCAATAACACATATATAAACTTCTCAATACTGATAAAATACTGAGAATAGTACTATTAAATGGAATGTCCACCCATGTTCACATTCATGACTTACAAGTCAATTCATAGTTGGCTACTTGATCTTTTGTTCTTCATATACTGTTGCCCATATCTAGCATAAAATCCGAGATTGAGCAAGCGCCACACTGCGCATCAAGCACCGAGGTCTGTGCTGAGCTAGCACCCAGTCCCAGATTGAGCTAGCACTAAGGAGTAGATTGAGCAAGCGTCACACTGCGCATCAAGCACCAAGGTCTGTGCTGAGCTAGTACCAAGTCCCAGATTGAGCTAGCACTAAGGAGTAGATGAGCAAGCGTCACACTGCGCATCAAGCACCGAGGTCTGTGCTGAGCTAGCACCAAGTCCCAGATTGAGCTAGCACTAAGGAGTAGATGAGCAAGCGTCACACTGTGCATCAAGCACCAAGGTCTGTGCTGAGCTAGCACCAAGTCCCAGATTGAGCTAGCACTAACACAAGATTTAGCTAACACTGAGGTCCAGGTTGAACTAGCAACAAGTTCCAGATTGAGCTAGCATTAAAACCCAGATTGAGAAGGCACCAAATATCGAGCTCGCACAAAGACGGGATTGAGCTCACACCAAGGCCCAATTTGGGTTATCACTGAGGTCCAGGTTGAACTAGCAATAAGACCAAGATGACTTAGTCGCCACTAACACCCAAAATATGCTGGAAGCAGTGACCGTCTACTGAGTAAATGCTATAATATCAGCTCTTCGTCAAAAAAACAGTCTCTGATGCACATACATCAATCTAAGTCCATCATCAAGCTTCCATTTGCATTTCTTGTATGCCATCGTTGCCCTTCTCTATATTCTTCCCAGATTCTCGAGACTTGGCTTTCTTTACTTCTTCGGTCTTTGCCTCTTGCTCTGCAAGGAGGTCTGACCGATCCAAGAGGCGCTTGAGGTCATCGTCGCTGATGCCTTTTTCTCGGCAGTTTGGAACCTCTCCGCTGTGATCCGACGAGCGAAGGAGAGCTAGGAGTTCCTTTGGGTTGATCAGAGATGTGTGGTCTTTGACTAGGTTGTTCTTGCCTCCCTTGAATTTACCTAATTGAAAACAATAATAATGGAGAACAATAATAATGGAGAACATAGGTGTCACAAAACATTGACTGATGGCAGAAGACTCTGTGCACCAACAAATCCAAACCAAATAAAAACATAAATGATAAGGATACTGTTTGAGTGTGAAAGAATCCTTTATGGCAAAATAAAAGACATTATCAACACATTCTATAATTTCCACAAATGACAATTAATAAGAAGATATCATTGAAAATTGTGGGAAATTCTTTATAATATCAAAGAGTAATAAAATACGCCACTTCAAACTAAATTTAAATTCTAATTGATTTTATTCATTATAAGTCAATCAAATAGCTACTACAAAGCTAAAGATATCATGCATATCTGCTTCCTTGAACTCTGTAATTTTTAAGTTACGAATGACACTCCATCCCAAAAGGAAAACATCCAATCATTACAATAGAATAATGGTTTGAGAGGCCTCTGAAGATGTGTGATTTGAATGGAAGAACAAGGAAAAAAGAATATCAAGTCGAAATGAAGTTGGTTAAATACCTTGGTGGATGACCATCTTCTCTAGCTTGCGTTTAGCAGCAGCTCTCTCAACCACCTTCTGGTCAATGGTGTTAGCAGTAACCAGTCTGTAGATGACCACTGGCTTGGTCTGACCGATACGATGACATCTATCCTGTGCCTGAAGGTCACTTTGTGGATTCTGTGAAAAAAGGATAAACAATTTTTTAAAAATGAATAGATGTCATTCGCTTTTACATATTTTTGGTGTTAAGTTTAATCTTTAATGAATATCTCCTCGATATATTTCTTTGAAATCGTCTTTAATTTGAAGGAAATTCCGAACGAATCTGCCGACATTCTTTCGATGACCTTCAACTGAAAGTGAAATGCTAACTGATAAGTGATTAAAATAACAAAGACCTGTGCCCCGATCCTTAGATAACATATGATTGAAACCCGTCATTGATAATGATAAGCTGTCGAGTACTGTCGGCATGACAGTTTTCATTGGTGCCGAATAGACCATTTAAAAAGTGAGTTATTTTTTCATGTTTTGAAAAATTATTGTACACAAGTCAATGGACATTCTAATGAGTGAAAATGTTGAGTAAATTCATGGTCACAAAATTCACAAAACCTCAACAAAGATTTCAACTTGTGCAGTATGTCCTGAGTTTCATAATTAGTCAACCTGTGGCAACCAAAAAAATTGTGTGGGAGGGGAAAGGGATGGAGGAAATTAATAAGCCCCTCTCTCCATAGCTGTGAAATAACAACAGAAACCCTGCATGATTACGGCTAGGCTTACCCAGTCACTGTCATAGATGATGACTGTATCGGCGGCAGTCAGGTTGATTCCAAGGCCACCAGCTCTGGTACTCAACAAGAACAGGAACACATCTGGATTGGTGTTGAACTCTTTCATCTGAAAGCACGTACAAAGGATTAAAATCATTAAAAGTTTACATTGATGAGTAAAATCTATTGTGACTGAGGAAATAGCTGCGATTTAGAGAAATTTGACTTCTGAGGATTAAACACTTTTAAGTCAAATCTGCTTAAGTCAAACTTGTCTTAGTTAAATAATTGCCAAAGTCAATGGGATTTCTTTGAACAAATCATATTTTTGTCCTGCATAAAAATATGTTTTCTTACGCTATTATGAGACTCTGTTTCCTTACAGTACATGTGTTGGAAAAAGAGATCTACTCTCAACATTTTTCTGCTAACATAACCTGTGTTAAGTCTCTTTATTTTCTGCTAGAGAAAGCAGTACCTTGCTGCTGATAATCTATATGTCATATTTCAGACTCCAATTTCATGGCAACCATTAACAAAAGTTGAGACAATATCTATCTGGACGGTATTACTCATACCAAATCTATACACTTTCAGTATACAAGATGTAAAGATTAATTATTAATTAATAAACAAGCATAATGGTACATACTCTGTCCTGTCTGTCTTGTATAGATGTACTACCGTCCAGTCTACAATACTCATAGCTCCTCATGTGACAGTAGTCCTCCATGATGTCTAGCATAGTGGTCATCTGAGAGAATATTAGCACCTGCAGCAAAAGAAACGGAAAAGCAATTAAGATATTGCATATCTACAACCACCGAGAAGAAAATGATATTAGCTTTTCAACATGCAAACATGGTAAATATCTAACAGAATTTTATTCCCTTTCTAAGAAAACAGAAAGGCATATAAACAAGTTATGTTGCAGCATATCACACAGAATATGATGATCTTTGTACCCTACCCTCTCTATACATGACTAACGTTATGAACTCTCTCTTAGAAAGGTAGTTTTAGTCCGTCTACTGCCTGTCTCAGAACGACCTGTTCCTAATCCACTCTGTATTGACTGGTGGCAAGTGGAGGAGGAATTAACCCGTCTATGGCCAGCATCTTGCCACACGAGGAGACAGCCCCTAATCCACCCTGAATTGCCCAAAGCTCCAGCCATATGACCTCTATAAAAAGCTTACATATTTAGCTCTATGAATGACTAACTTTATGACCTCACTCTTTGAGAGGCGGTAGTAGCCAGTCAACTACAAGCGTCTTGCCGCATGAGGAGACCAGCTCCTCATCTACCCCATATTAGCCATTGGCAAGTAGAGGGTATGAGGAGAGAGAGAGTACCTAACCATATGACATACATAAACTACCATCTCTGCAAATGACTAACCTTGTGGCCTCTCTCTTTGAGAGGCGGTAGCAGCCGGTCTACAGCCAGCATCTTGCCGTATGAGGAGACCAGCTCCTCATCAACACTATATTGACCATTAGCCAGAAGAGCATGTGAGGAGAGAAAGTGACTAACCCTAAGACACATATAAACCACTACAACGATGAGTTATATTAATGACCAACCTTGTGACCTCTCTAATTGATAGGCAGTAGTAGCCTGTCTCATCAACCCTGTGTTAACCAGAAGCACCTACCTATACGACCTCTATAAATGACTTACCTATTGAATTCTATAAACGACATGCCCTATGACCTTTATAAATGACTCACCTTATGACCTCTCTCTTTGAGAGGCGGTAGCAGCCTGTCTACTGCCAGCATCTTGGCGCACGAGGAGACCAGCTCCTCATCTACCCTGTATTGACCGTTGGAAAGTAGAGGGTATGAGGAGAGAGAGAGTACCTAACCATATGACATACATAAACTACCATCTCTGCAAATAACTAACCTTATGACCTCTCTCTTTGAGAGGCGGTAGCAGCCTGTCTACAGCCAGCATCTTCCCACATGAGGAGACCAGCTCCTCATCTACCCTGTATTGTCCGTTGGCAAGAAGGGGGTATTCCAAGAGGTAGGGATGGTTGCAGCATTTCCTCAGCTGACTCATCACGTTCATCAGCTTGATGTTCACGACGGAGGTCTCAGGCCTCACTTCCTTTACTCTCTCTTCCCTGAAGGAAATGCAATAAATATCACATCACCATCATCACTCCCCTCATTCTTGGTTTTCATTGGAATACATCGACACTGGCTTTAAATTATTGCATGCAGCATCATGATGCAAAACAATAATCAAATTGATTGTATGATATGAGGTAGGGATGTAAACTTTATTAACTTACTTATTTCATTCAAAACTTGATTTAATGACCTTCATTACTCTCTATTCCAAAAAAAATGTACGAAAGTATTTTTAAAATCCCTTCTCTCTACACTTGTCTCAACTGAAATGATGAGTTTAATAGTCACATCAATAAAATGGAAGGTGATAAAGGGGATGAGGATGGTGGAAGCCATCAAATGCAAACTTGATTCATTCATCCATTTAATTTTAAAGAATTTTTTTAAAATCAATTCATGTCACCATCTCATAAATTATACATCTGTCATGGTTGGGTGAAAGGAATTATTATAAGACACACTTAGCCAAGACTCTGAATGTCATGTGATTAAATCGTATATCTACTTACTTTTCCAACTCTTTCTCCATCATCTCTACCCAGCTGATGATTTCCTCTTCTTCCTTTTCAGCATTCCTCCTCTTCTTGTTCTTCTTCTCTTTCTTTTCTTCCTTCTTACCTGTGTCCATCATGATTGCGTAGTTGACACGTTTGCCGGTTGAGAATCTCTTTGGACGTCCAGATGGGGTGAGTTCAGCAGGTGTGAGGACTCTAGGCTCCTGAAAATGATCAACCAGTATGCATAACGTTAAATCACAAAAATATAGAAGTCAAAATTAATCTAGAAATAGAGCAAATAGTATTTCTACCCACTCCAGCTTCATATTTCATTTCCATAGGTATTACAACTAATAAAATATTGGACAATTAATCTATAACATATGTTTGACATCATCTGCATTACACACAAAAAGATTGAGATGACATAAATTTTGTACCATTTATACATTTCACATATGAACTTAAATTTTCTACAGAAATGGCAAAACCCATCAAAGAGGTAAAAACTGGTGAGAAAAAAAGAGGAAAAATCTCAAATATTTGGTTACTCAAATCTTGACCAGAATTTATTGTTTCATAGGTTTGCACAGTGTACATTAAAATGATATACATGTAAAAGTCATAAACACTCGATTAAGTAAAATATGTTTGACAAAGACACAGAAAACATTAATCACAGGACAGAACCAAACACTTTACAACTGGAAAATTTGTTTCAACAATATCTTTAAGAAAGGAACTTACATCTCTCTCCAAGATTTTCTCCTTGATTGTCTTGTCTAGTGTATACTTTTAGAAGTATTCTTGTTGCTTAGTGAGAGGTGCATGGACGAGAAGCTCTTTCTTCGGTGGGATCAGGAGGTCAACGTCAGCCTTCAGGCGGCGAAGCAGGAATGGTGTCAAGATCTATAAAACAAAGAGAGCAACAATAGATACATGATTGCTATGATGTCTGGTGTGTACATATGGATGAATCTTAATCGATTTGTGAGAAGTTCATGGACAAGAAGCTCTTTTTTGGTGGGATCAATAGGTCTACTACATCGACTTTCAGGCGGCGAAGCAGGAACGGTGTCAAGTTCTACAAAATAAAGAGATCAATAACTAGTGTGTGCTTCTTTAAGTACAGTTAGGCAAGGATTTTAGCTAGTCTAATAAAGCTCACAATGCAGTGACGAACAAAACTGTTGTGTGGTGGAGAGTCATAAAAACATGTAGTACCAGGCAGGACAGATCCCATGACATACAAGCTTGCCATACCAATATCAGAAATGTCAGATGAAGGCATATTCTGTGTACATCCAGTATTATCTACTCCATCTTGGGCCTGTAACATAAAAGAGAAAAAGATAGATTTTGCAATTAATTGCATCTCTATGGTACGTGTTTTGCAATAGACTTACGATAAATATTTATCGTAAGTTTAATTGCATCTTTTATGTCACAGGCCCCTTATTTTACAATTGAAAAGGTATAACTTTAACAGCAAACTATAAAATGTAGGTGAAGAAAAGACAGTGAAACAAAATAAAAACAAAATTGTTTACAAACCTGATGAAGCATAGAGATAACATGCTGCTCTCTCTCCTGGGCTATGATGGCCTCATCACCACCTTCCTTTGACAAGGTAGAAAAGTCAAACCAAGACTGGAATCTACATTTAAAAAAAAAGTTAAAAAGCTCATTGATATACTGGTTACTCTCCTAAGATATAAACCTCATCAATACATTCCACCAGCTCAGTTGAGAAGTCAAACCATAAGTGTGATATGAGACAGATTGGAAGAAAGCCAGAGCAGTGCAAGAGATGATCATGTAATTATATTATAAATCTTGTAAATTGTAGCAATTTAAGCAAGAATTTATCAGGAATTAACGAAAAACTAAATGGAGATTCTGAAGGAAGTGGGTCGACTTACGTGTTGAGATCATCAANTCCCGGATGCGAGACCAAAGAAAATACAAAGGTATATTTTGTGTCGTCTCTGCACGCAAATTCAATGGGCTACAAGAGACGACGGAAAATACAAATAATATTCCATTCCCGACTCCCTGCTATCAAAAAGTAGGGCAATACAACTTAGTAAATGACCTGCGCAGATGTCTGATACGGGTAATAATACATAGTATGACACGAAAAATGAAAACATTGTTTACAAACCTGATGTAGCATAGAGATAACATGCTGCTCTCTCTCCTGAGCGATGATGGCTTCATCACCGCCTTCCTTTGACAAGGTAGAAAAGTCAAACCACGACTGGAATCTAAAAAAGGGGGGGAAAAGGTTCATTGATATACTTGTCACTCTCCGACGATATTTTTCCATTCGATTCCACTTTATTTTACCAACGCAATAAAAAACATGACAAAGTAAATACAAATACAATGGTACAGTGTAAAATGAACATCATCAATACATTCCTCCAGCTCAGGTTGAGAAGTCAAACCCTTAGTGCTATATGAGACAGATTGGGAGAAAGTCAGAGGGGTCTAAGAGATGACCATTGAATTATATTATAAATCTTGTAACTTGTAGCAATTTAAGCAAGAATTTATCAGGAATTAACGAAAAACTAAATGGAGATTCTGAAGGAAGTGGGTCGACTTACGTGTTGAGATCATCAAAGACTTCAGGTAGAAGGAAGTTCAGCATGGACCAGAGTTCTGCTAGATTGTTCTGTAGAGGAGTACCTGTCAGCAGCAGACGGTTTGCTGTCTGGTACATCTTCAGCTCCCTGGGAGGATAAGTTGAGCACAGAGGTTACAGAAAGTAGAACTTTTGTGTAATGATCATCAATGAACTCAAAAAAAATCAAAGAAAGTTCAGTATGGACCAGAGTTCTGCAGGAAGATATTCATATTTTCTTCAATCTCACATTTTTATAGATGCAAAGTATTTTCTACTTGCCTACAAAACGCAGGTAAGCTATATCGGAGTCCCTCACGTGTGTGAATGGTTCCGGAACCACCATGCCCATTCGAGAATGGGGAAACCTTATTATTGCATGCATTTCACATAGACATAGTGTTACAATAAGGACAGCTATAAATTTCTGCCTATGGTTTAGAGTTATCAAGCTTGTTAGCTGTTCAATTCAATCTCTTCTTTGGAGAAATAATGCAACATATTACACTTACAGAGTATCTTTATCACCTGGTTTTTTTTGGTGGGGCATGCATGTCAGTTTAACATTTCAAGCATTTCAAGCATACAAAAATACATTATTTTTCTCAAAGTACCAAAAGATTAAAAAAAGAACTATATAGAGACAGGAAAATGAGAAAGAAATACTTGATAAGGTTTCTTACTTGATAAGCCTGCAGTTGAGATTCTTGATGCGATGCCCCTCGTCCACGATGACATACTTCCACTGCATACCTTGTAGATGAGACCTATCATTCATCACAATCTCATACGATGTGATCACGATGGGGTGAGACTGGTGCTCACCAATCTTCTTACGGATCTGCTTCCTCTTTGTCGTCCTTTCCTCCTTGGAACCGTGGTATAGTAACACTGGAATCTAAATAGGTGTAAAACAAATATATGCATTAGAAGAGTATTATACTCTATTTTTATTATCATTCTTTCTCTGCATATGATTTAAAATGATATATCCATCTAATGGTACCCTTGAAGTGTTTACAACTGTACAAACCAATGATTTTGTGTACAGATATTTTTTGTAATTTGGACCAGTTTGACACACTGGCATGTTATTTTCACATTTTTTATCATTTTTACAATTAAGAATGTGCATCATACAGAGTGGAAATTTTTTGCGAGGCCAACACCAAATAATTCGTGAAAAGAAACCACTTGAATAATTTCAGCTACTACAGTACATTGCTGCACCTTTTTACACATTTACTCCTTACGAAGAGTAGCCGATCATCTGGAATGTTGATGAGAGGTATTATTATAATTCTACTTCTGAGAAAATGTTTTGGCTATCACCCTTTCTCACGTGTGTACTATTTGGCTATTCACATTCTAGTTGATAACCTAATAAGACTAACAAATTTCCATTTATGTTCACGTACCTTAGGGGCGAATCGCTGGAACTCAGACACCCAATTAGGCAGTGTAGACAGTGGGGCACAGACTAGGAATGGCCCTGCGACACCCATCTCAATCACGTAAGCAAACAGTGCTATACACTGGATTGTCTTCCCCAATCCCATCTCGTCACCTAGGATGCCATTTACACCATTCTCATACAGCACCTGAATCAGGAAATAGCAACCAACAATGACTAGAATGAAACAATTTATCAAGTAATTAAGGAACTGTTATCCATTGGAAACTTTGTATAAGGTCTCATTAACAAGATTTCTTATATCCAACATATCTTGGTCCCCTTATGGTTGTGAGACACCATTATACTGGGTTTCTACTGTACAATGGAAATTGTAATTGATCGAAAATTGTAACACATATCTGACAACTGCTGTCATACCGAGACAAATAATAATACAACGCAGATACAAGAAAAATCTTTCGTCATGGATTAAACTTCTATATAAATGAAACTTCATAAAATTTGAGTGAATGAAAATAAAATGATATGTACAACGAAAACTATTCCTTTTGTCTCAACGACCCACAGCAGGTAAATACACTAAGTTGTTGAATGAAAGATACGAGATAAAATACAGGACAACTTCAGAGCACAAAGCATAAATAAATTCAACTGAAAGAAAATATTAATTAAGCTAATATGAGAATTAAACAATGATTTAAAAGAGCATGATGATAATCACTTACCTTGAGCCATTCCATGCCATCTAGCTGATACTTCCTGAGCACACCGCCTGAAAAGAGAACAGGCTGGAGGTCAGATACCTTCTCTCCGTTGATCTCTCTGCTGAATGTATCTACAAAGTCACCTTTATCAGCTGCTGGTCCAACCTGTGAGGGAAGTGATATCAGCGTGTGACAAATGATTTCATTGCAGTAAACTACAAATCTAATAAATCTGGTAAAATTAGAAACGGCCTGTAATATTTAAGGGGTTTAATAGGTTACATGAGAGCAATTTAAAATAGGTAAATTAACAAGATTGTGATGACATTTGATGTTTTTCAATGGAATTCATGTAGGCAAAATGAAAGAAATTAATTGGTTACAAGATAATCTTAAAGCCCGTGTTTAGTTTTGGTAAAGATTAAAGAAATGTGAATTTTGGGGATATATACCATGACATATAGTTTGTATACACATTTCAAGATC
>BQKZ01000430.1:75044-86108 GCA_036244855.1 Temnopleurus reevesii | reverse complement strand
ATTTACACCCCTCATGGGCTCCTTAAATTGGCAAACGTACATGCACAAAATGGCTGCCAACATGGAGAACTCTCCATTCACTTTGTACACAAAATTTCACATTTTCCTCTTTTTCCAGAAAAGTAGACAAAATTTAGTTTCTTCGATTAAATATATTATAGCCACATCAATTCTGCAAGCATTCCAGAAAGAATGGTGTTGATTCCTCATTTGAAATATGATATTGATCCATTTTCAATAACACAAAGTGAATGAGGAGTTCTCCATGTATGACATCACAGATTATGCTAATTGGCCATACGTTGCCAATTCAAGGATGCCCAGCAAAGATGGAAATGACAACGTTGAAAATTCATAACTTTTGAACGGATTATCCGATTTTGCTCAAATTTTCACAGTTCGTTCATTTATTTTTTCTTCATTTACTGATCATACATTATTGTCTGGGTGTAATTCCCCTTTAAACAGTATGTAATCATTTTTATTGCATGTAGCAAACCAATTCGCATCTACGTGTATGGATACATATACATTTTAGATCACTTGTGATTAACAAAACAAAAAAAAGAAGATTCTGATGCAGGACATTGAAATTTCTTCTTCTTCTTCTTTTTCTTCTTTGTGGTTAGGTTATTTGCAATATATATATCTATGGGTTCTTTGAGCCAAACTGAGCTGAGCACAGAATTGTCTAAACATTAGAAAACACTTCAAGCCAATTGTATCCACACATGTTTGCCTATGTACCAGTAAAGGTCTTCTGATAAAGTGTGGTTTCCACTTTTTGCTCTTTTTTTTAATGTTTGGAAAAGGAGATTTGGGCAGATATTTTGTTTAATCTGAAGTTGGAGAACATTGGTGGAAAAGAAAGTAAACTTTGAATTCTTAATCTTTGATCATATGATTATTTTAAATCTCCAATGACTTTAAGATAGGCTAGTCAAAAATCATGCAAACAGGGTAATCAGAAAGGGCCTAAAAATGGTTCTCCTGTGAGTGTTTTTTTCCGGTCATTTGGCCAAAATTTCCAAGCAAAAGTTGCCCCACATGACAGGTAACTATAGCTTCGCCGTGTGTTTTCGCCAATTGATCACTTGCAGCCAAGATAACTTAAAGGGGAATTACACCCAGACAATGATGTACGGTCAGGAAATGAAGAAAAATCAGATGAACAAACTGTGAAAATTTGAGCAAAATCGTTGAAAAGTTATGAATTTTCAAAGTTATCATTTCCACCTATGCTGGGCATCCTTGAATTGGCAACGGACAGCCAATTAGCATAATCTGTGATGTCATACATGGAGAACTCCTCATTCACATTGTATATAAATTTATTGAAAATGGATCAATATCATATTTCAAATGANGTGCGTATACACCAACACCACTCTCAATACCGATACAGGAACATTACCTCTCACTTTGGCTTTACAATGACAACAATCATACAAAGAGAAGGAAATATGTATTGAATAAGTAACGAATATAATAGATTGTGCAAACGCGATATGTTTAACATACACATGAACTAATTATCAAAATCTTATTTCATGCATACTTATACAATAAATTATATAGCATTGTCGCTGGAACTAGATACTTATAACTGAATCAGTTTTGTAAATATTTAAATTCTTATAAATTCGAGCAATACCTTGTCTGAGCAAATGTTAATTTTATTATCATTGATTATTTATTAAAATCATATTTATCTTATAATTTACCATTTCATCTTTTATATGGGAGTTATTGTGTAAAGATTCCTTGATCATAACTTTTGAATATATTTAATTGAATTCATCGACAAAATTTGATTCAAATATTAAAAAAAAAAAAACATCACCACGTCATGTCACATGATTCCAAGTTGCCAATTCAAAATATTCAGTACTATCTTAATATTCGAAATCAGCGATTTCCGTTAAACTTTTTTGATATGATAGTCTCATTTTCCCATCACTTTTAACAAAAGCAAGTTATTTTTGTTATAGAGTATACCGTTTGAGTAACGCCATAACGGTGAATGCGTTAGTTATTCCAGGCAGATCTCTTTCCTTTCCACTTCCAAAAAAATTGTTTAACATAAAATTACATGTTCATCATTATCGTATACTACGCATCGCCATGAAAAGTTTAAACAACATTTGCTCTGAGTATTATTTAAAAAAAATTGTAAAATCATTTATTTCTTAGGTCACTTTTAACATTTCCATTAAAAAAAAAGAAAAACACGCATTTTTGTTTTGGCATCCGATTTATTATATATTTGTGACATTACTGAAGTATAATTACACCTATTAGTAATTTGTCGGGACCAGATAGGATTTGGTTTAAAAAAAAAGGGATTCCTCTCAGAATAGCAGTTAGAACAAAAAAATATACCCGCCGTCTAGGGGGAGGGGGTATCAAAGATAAGATTAATGCAAACCTCGGGTATGAAAAAAAAATCTAAAGTGAAGGGGGTGGGGGGGGGGGGTGATCACCGCTGGTGCCTTTTCATATCAAACTCCTTCTCACATAATCATGACCGATTTTGCACGCGCATGGGTGGGTATACTTTAGGTGGGTATATATATAGACGTCAAAAATATTGTTATTATTATGGTTATCTTTATTTATCCTTTTTTTGTGAAATATGACCGCATATCATTTCCAGATTGATATGATGGATAGGACAGATTGCGGAACGGAGGAGGGGGTTGTCACTATTTTCACAATTATTCTTTAAAAATTTCGCATTCACTCAAAAATAACTAGCGGAATAATAATGTGTTTGTGAAGTTATGATCAGTCAACCTCCGTTGTATGATCATAACTTCACAAACACCCAATGTTGGATTAATGGAAAGAGCGCCATCTTACCATACACCAAGGTTTGAAAAGTTGATGACTTTGAGTAGGATCTATAGTTTTGAGGATGTGTGACAAAATGAAAACAGCATGGCGTGACAGTTGGATCACACAAATTGCTAATCAAAATAATAATTTATTGAGTAATTGAAATATCATTGATAAAAGAAGATACTGGTGATTTTGACCGGTTGAAAACGTTTTGATTTATCCATAATGCTTGCTGTAATATATTTAAAAAAAAAAATTAAAAAAAGTATAGGCATGTTGAATGATAGGTATTTGATATTAAAAGAACATTTATAGTGATCATTCAGATCATGTTCCAGTCCATTCCAATGCATTGATTCCAGTTGAAAAATGAACTAGAATTTAAACATGTACTAAAATTACCAATATGGTAACACATCTCCAGTATATAGTCCTCTTGTAACATCCCCATTGATAATATAGCTCATCAGGGGCAAATGGTAGATTCCATGTGAAATAATTAAAAAAGGGACTGGGACTTGGACTGCATCCGGTAGTCTTAATGGTTTGGGTTTGCAGAAATATTCTTTTTTTAATAGTCAGCAGGGTAAATATATTACAAAGCATAGATTGTGAGCTTTGATTCATCGCATATCGTTTTCTCTTTTTTTCCCCCTTATCTTGCACCTGTAAATGAAATTATTCCAGTAAGAGTTTGAATGAAGGTTTTTTATGAATGTTTCTATGAAGGTTTCATGCATTACAATATTCTCCTAAATTATCAGCATGATGATAGAGGGCAGCTCAGATTAATTGATAGTGGGGCCAGGAGAACACTTTATTTGGTCACATCGGATGACGACATGAATATTCCAACAAGACTTTATTATGCTCAAAGACATTTATTGTTGACAAGTTTGCTAAATGGGACAGAAAACAAAAGGGTATGATTGATTTGAGGAGAGAAGTCGTCGACATTATTATCTGCTGGGGAGAGCAAGATAGAAAGAGAGACAGAGGTTGAGGGGTACGCATTGGGTCCCGGACTCTATGAAATCACAATGAATGAACAAACAAATTTCAAGCAAGAGCAATGCATACAAAACCATTTGAGAAATCAGTATCCTTATAGTTCGTTAAGACCAGGCAATAATGGTATATTACATGAAATACATGAAATACAGAAAAGTTTTGAAGGTCAGTATATCGGGGAGGAGATGATGAGAATCAATATGAAGCCAGGAGATGTAGAAAGAGAAGATAAGAGGAAATATAAGATAATTGGGAAAAAAGGAAAAGAGCAAGGAAATAGAAAAGATGAAAGTGAGGAGGAGAAAAGAAGAGAGGAAAAGAAGTAGTGTCAGTATAGGGAGGAGGAACTTTACCCCCACCCATCCCCAGCATCCCTCTCCTCCCGATCGAGTGGCTTGCACCTCAACCACAGCATTCATAGCGCCGCAGCGCAGACGGTAAGCTTGTCAACACCAGCAAGCTTTCCATGAATTTCACAATGAACCGCTGTGGACATAAGAACTACACGCAACAGGTAATTACAATAATGTTCTATCGTTACCTAAAATATTTTTGATGGGTGCACATGTCATGCAATGCCGCATATATGCCTGTAGTTCCTTAATATCCACTTTATTTTTGAGAGGTGAACTGTTTGGGATCGTGGATGTCTAGAAGGGGGTAAACGCGAAGCCTTCCACCACCAAGAGCGGGCCAGCTTCGGGGCGAGAATACGACAGTGAATACCCGGTGACCTGGTGTTATGAGGCAGCGCAGCGCAGCTCAGTCGAACTCGATTGTAGTATATTGCTTTGTATACTTTTCATTTTCTTTCAACAGTGTATAATCATGTTCATTGCATGTAGAAAACCAATTCACATCTAGGTGTATGGATACATGTATACATATCACTTGTGATTAACAAAAAAAAAAGAAGAAGATTCTGATGCAGGACATTGAAATTTCTACAAACTGTAAAATTTACTCACTTTGATTTATTTGGATGTATTTGTAGAAACGTAAAACTTTAAGCTTATTTGCCCAAGATTACATTGAGTTGGTGTCATCTTCGGTCTTCGGTGTGGGTAATGGATGGGATAGTACTTTATGTTATTTTCTAAATGAAAAAAAATTACATCAATCTGTAATTGGTGACATTTCAAATATTTACTAGATCAGAAATTCAGTGTAGAAATGGACGAAATAAACTCTCAATTTATAGTTAAAATACATTTGCTTTTTATTAACACATTGAATAATGAATTTTGTAAGTTCCATAGACTTTGTAAATGAACTATGCAGTTCCATTTGTCAATGGTTTGATGAACCTTGTTATCATTTTCCTCTTCTGTTGTGGTACCACCCAATAAAAGTGCCAAGTTAGTAGGATGTGCAGTGAAGATGGTTGTGTGGAAAGAGTGAAATAAGGTAAAAAGTGCATCATGTTTGATTGTTAATATAGAAGGATTGAAGTGATGCTTTCTTGAAAATTTTGGTATTCTTGAGTTCTATGCTTGAAGTTGTGAGAGGGTTAGGGCATTTGTAATATATCTAATTGGGTCTTTGTGCCAAACTGAGCTGAGCACAAAATTTTCGAAAACACATCAAGTCAATTCTGTCCACACATGTGTGCTGATGTAGTTCTACCAGTAAAGCCTTTCTGATAAAATGGGGTTTCCAGTTTTTGCTTTTTCTTGAATGTTTTAGAAAAGGAGATTCAAACTGATATTTTTTATTTTTATGCTATGACATTACTTTTGAAAGTACATATATAATGCGACGATTCACATCGAAATAAGACAGAAGTCGCTGATCTGAAGTTTGAGAAAATGAGAAGCTCTTCCTTTTGCCTTCACTAATTATTCACTTGCATCCAATTTTTAAAGAACCAAGAAAATCTGCAATGGTTGCTATATAGCCTACTCTGGCAATGAAATCTGCATATTACAGCAAATGCATTTTGGTTGAAATTGAACAATAATTCAGACTCATTTTTCATGTAAAAACCCTTTACGAGAACCCCTGTTCACTTTATCACATAGTACCTGATGCATGCATAAATATGATCAATACCTCAAATTAAAGCATATATATGAAATGAAGAATATGAGAAACTAAAAAAAAGCAGGTAAGAAATTCACTTCAATCTGATTTCGATGTGATGGTTTACATATTTGTAGAGCTCTATTTAGTACTCTTGCTAAAGTAAAATTCCCGTTAGTCCTACTGTTTTTCCCCCCACATTCTTACCCAGCTCCTCTGTTATATCCTGTCATTTACATGAAAAGAAATTTATTTGATTTTCAACGTTATTAAAGCTAACAGCCAGTATTTTCAGCCATCCAGCTATTCACATATGAATGAGGCTCTGTTTATCATCGAAACAGATGGCCTCTTTTAAGTAGACATTGATTTTTGCACTTTTGAGTCATGAATTTAGAATCAGATTGATTAACTTTATTTAATCTATGTCCCATATGTTGAGGTAATGGGTAGTTGTGGTCCAGTGTAGTAATGTCAAATGGGAATCTATGCAGGTGAAAGAAATGGTTCTGAGTTGAATGAAAGCTTGACTTTGCTGATAAGAAGTACCGTATTTTAGATTCTTTTTTTTTATTTTGTCAAAATGATATCTTCAAACTTTGGAGTCTATTCGGTGGGGGATTAAACCACACCCCTCTCTTTCCCAGTCAAAAAAAGAAAAACTGCATCAATGCACATTCAATTTTTGTCAATTCTAATGGAAATGAGTATCCTTAATAATATATAATAGCAAGCTGGTTTGACGTAAGAGTCCATCAATCGGCTTTGGTTACCTTGGCAATAGATGATCACAATGTCAAATTGTCAAGGCGATATGCTGACTAAGGAGTGCTCTTTGGTAATAGTTAACTAGTCTCCATACAGTTGATGAGGATTCTTGACATTCAAATTACAATTATAAAAAGCTGATTGATGGAGCCTAGATGAAGTTTGATATCATGGATTATCGATTAATCATTATGTTTCATAAATGATGAGACTGACGCCACTTGAAATCATTAATTTTCCTGTGTGTCGAAAGGCTAATGAGGCTGATCCTCAATGATATACGTAAGAGTCAAAGATGGTAGCAATCATGGAGGTAAAAAATGCAAAAAATCTATTGTCCTCTGGGTGCCAACCATTATGAATTCCTTTCCATTTAAAGAAATTGTTCTTACATGAAACGGGGTATGGAGATGAATAGATATCAGTGATCAATCTATAACAGAAGAATACTGTAATCCAATACACCTGTATACCCTAGCTCTACAGTTATTTTATTGTAAAATGGTTTTAACTTCTTATGGTTCTGGGTTGACAGTATTCTGAATTCTTTGATGTTACATACAGTAGGTTCTCGTTGTTCTCCAACTGATGGCATTGGTTCACGGGAAAATAAATATTCAGAAAAATGTTATGGACAAAACAATCTTCCCAGTAATTCCTGATGTCCATATAATAGAATACAGTACTCCCTTTGAAAGCAAAATGGAATAAAATTGTGAATTCAGGTTGAAATCTATGGATGAAGTATAAAATATTTGTGATGAAATTGAATAATTAAGTGAAGCACTCTAATACATCCCATACCACATTAGTGATACATTCTAGATCTTTTTTTTTTCTTTTTTTTTTTATTTATTTATTTATTTTTTTTTACATCTGATGTGATTAAAGATGACATTGTGACATTCTTGCTTTGCATTACATATATCAGTGCATGTAATTCCTCCACACCAGACATGAATCGATACAGATCTACAGATCAATAAACATGTCGTATATTCAAGGTAGGGCCACAGATACGTTCAATTAAAAGCATCCACATGTTATTGTAGAGGTATACAGTATGCAGTGATTGAGTTGGGTGGGATGCCAGTTTATTGGTTCAATAAATGGTGGCTTCTTGTTTTACTAGTGAGAGAACATCATAATGGGGACACTTATTCTCTGAAAGGAAGACTTTAAACTTTGCAGAAATAAAATGGAAATTACTTTCTGGTTAATAACATTGTTTTATTAACACCATACATGTATATGTTTGTATCAGAGTGCAACACCCCTTTCATGTACGTGATTTTCTCACCAAAGTTTAATCGCAGAGAGTTCAATGTGTTTGAGGTACACAGTTTTAATTCTCGACGACGCTATATTGTATTGACATTGTCGGCATTCCTGAAATGGTTTTCACCTTGCTAGGTCGCAACCCTCCTATTCATGAATTATGGTATGATATAGATCAATACTATTCATGGAGTCAACAGGGACAAAATCCATTGAATTTGAAATATGATTGCATGAAAGGGATGCTTTCTTCCGTGCAGATGGGTCTGTCCATGGTGTGCTCACTCATAACTTTGTTATTTTGGACCTACATGAAGTTCATAGTTAGCATGAAATATAATCTCTATTTCATTCAAAATAAATGTTTACGAGAATTCTCACCATCCATCAAAGAATAACTGCTTGCGCTACTTATAAACATTGATCATGCTGCAAAATGTGAAAAGGAATATTAGTGAAAATTTCAAATTAGTACAATCTAATAACATTTGTCGCGATTTCTGGTAAACTTTAATTTTTTTCAACAGCATTTGTTTTTAAAGTATGCTAAATCCTATAATTGGCGTATTATGGTTATTTTCATAAGTCACATAATGATTTGTTTATTTACATGTACTTGGATTTTGATGCTTGTGATATTTTAGCAATAAGCAAGTCATTCCAGCGGATGATGGAGATGAGACAATCTATTCACTTCATAGTTGATCCAAAGTCGGCTTTCTTTCCAAAGCAAAGGTTTAGAAAGACACAACATTGAAGAGTATGTCTCGTTGATAAAACCAAAAGGTCATTATTTGCCTTTGTATCCCACATCGAAAACAAATTTGTATGATTATTGGAACTAAATAAAAAGAGGCTTTATTACTCAACCCATTGTTCACTGATGTGACTTTCGGTAACAACCTGATGATTGTCATCTTGACATGAACTTTAAAATACATATTGCTATTAAATACAGGATTGTCCAGATATTTGATGCCAATCCCTATGTCCTCATGATCCGATTTTCCAATTCAGGAAACAACATAAAATATTGTCATATATGGGGCATTGAACTTTTGATGACTCTCACCTGCAGGATAGATGTGATGTGATATATGCAAATGTGATAGATATGTAAATATGAAGTCACATGATTGACTTCTGACCAATTGTTTGGTTGGGTTCTTATGTAATTTCTAGATAATAGTTTATCCTAAACAAGTCAAATTTGTTGACGACCGGTCTCTCGTTACTGTGATCATTGTTACCAAAGGTTTTCTTGCAAAACTACTTTGAGTTCCTGAGCATTTCCCTCGTAAACTACCCATGCATTTTATTTGTAAATAAGAAAATCATCTTGATTTAGAGATCTGCTGGTGTATTCTTCCCAAACTTTTGTGATGGAAGTGGAATCTGGAACCTTCTAGATCCTCTCCCTTCAGTCAATACGGACTTTTAGCATAGAAGACNCCTCGTTGCTATCAATAACCTTGTTATTATTTTCACGTTTCAGTTGAGTAATTTCCTTTTTCTTTGCGTTGCTTTTTTCAAGACCAAGAAAATATTTGGTGCTTCTCTCACCTTCTTCCATCCATCGTACACGAGCACGAATACCAGCACCTTTAGCTTCATACTTATATATTTTTTCTAATTTATCTTTTACCTCTGAATGTGTTTTTTGTAATTGCACGTCATTTACATTAACATTCATTTGCTTATCTAATATCAGTATCCTTATAGTTCGTTAAGACCAGGCAATAATGGTATGAAATATAATTACATGAAATACATGATATACAGAAAACTTTTGAACGTCAATATATCGGACTATAAATAAAAAAAACGTCAATATATCGGGGAGGAGGTGATGAGAATCAATATGAAGCCAGGAGATGTAAAACGAGAAGGAGAAGATAAGAGGAAATGTAATAATTGTGAAAAAAGGAAACGAGCAAGGAGATGGAAAAGATGAAAAATGAGGTGAAGGAAAGACGAGAGGAAAATAAGCAATGGCCTGTTCAGGGAGGAGGAACCTTACCCCCACTCATCCCCTACGCATCCTTCTTCTCCCGAGTGGCAACCTCTTCCACCTCAACTACGACATTCACCGCGTCGGTTAGCAGACGGTAAACTGGTGGGCTGCAAACTGTTCTATACCAGCAAGCCTTCCCGTATTTCCTGATGAACTACCGTGGACATAAGAACCACACGCAAAAGGTAATTACAATAATGGTTTATCTTTACATAAAATGTTCTTTATACGTGCCTTTATTATGCAATACCGTATATATGCCTGTAGTTTCCTCAATATCCACCTTATTTTTGAGAGGTGAGCGGTTTGGGATCGTGGCTGCGTAGAAGGGGGTAAAAGCGAAGCCTTCCACCACCATAGCGGGCCAGCTTCGGGGTGAGAATACGACAGTTACCCGATGACCTGGTGCTATGTTACGAGGCAGCGCAGCGTCAGCTCAGTCGAACTCGATAGCAGTCGATCTTCTTCTTCTCCGTGGTATTCTGCCTCCTTCATCCTTGAAGATTCTTGCAGAGTAATTGAAAGTGGTTGTATGTGTCATATGGGTAGGATGCGGTGCATGTGCCAATATTTACATGGTGCAAGTAAAAACCGCCTGATATCTAGCTGCTGCTGCCTTCCGTCAGGAGATGACGAAAGGCATTAATGGAAGTGCCAGTGGCTGTCACAACGTTGTCAGGAAGGGCATTCCATGTTCTTACAGTTCTAGGAAAGAATGAGTGCTGGTGCTGTTGGGTTCTAGATTGTGGTGTGAGGTAACCTTGGCTGTTCATTCCTCTTGATGGTCTGGTCGATTTTGAGAGAAATGCCTCCATGTTAAACGGAACTATCTGGTTGTGGATCTTGTAGAACATCAAGTCTATTACTTGTACTTGATATACATTCAACTTAGTATATATCTCTTTAAAGGGGAACTACACTCAGACATTATATTGTTATCATTAAATAGAGAAAAATAAGATGAACAAACTGTGAAAATTTGAGCAGAATCCGACAATCCATTCAAAAGATATGCATTTTCAAAGTTTTGATTTACACCCCTCATGGGCTCCTTAAATTGGCAAACGTACAGGCACAAAATGGCTGCCAACATGGAGAACTCTCCATTCACTTTGTACACAAAATTTCAC
>BQKZ01000430.1:45274-62152 GCA_036244855.1 Temnopleurus reevesii | reverse complement strand
CCTCCTAACAACTTAGCATTTTACAGAAATTTCCTCTCAGTGATACAATATAGTAAAGATCATGATGTCTTCAGAATAGACAATAGATCATACCCTAGCTGAAGTTTCCTGTCACCTGGAAAGTGATAAGATTCATGTCAGTGGGTGGGACTCAAGAATTGGCTATTTTTATCTGGACACTTCATACTTGTAGATTGATGAATGTTACTTGACACATGCGCTACATTTAGCTTGACCCGCTAATTCTGTTCATGCCTGTTGAGGAAACCACTTGCGTTTGAATTACTATCAATAAATGACCTTAACATTGCTAATGTAGCATACTTCATTACTTCTGTACACTAGAAATGTTACTGGAAATGTAACAAATTTTCTGATTTTGCTTAAAATGTGATATTTTCTTTTATATCTAATCCTTATTCAAATGCTGCCAGCACATTAATGCCTGGGTTGTACATATGTATATATTTCCCCTAGAAGAAAAAGCAATTAGTTTTATTAATTTGAATCCATGTTTCACTTCATATTGAATATTCTGGCAAATTGGGATGAATCATTCATTGGCACGATTGTATTTCTCCCTAAAGCAGATATAAACGAGAGTGGATGACAAGATGAAGCCCCAGACTGAATTGATTTCCAATATATAATCCTAGTTCTCCATCTGGGTGACTCTACCAGTGTTAACCACCGCTTGGAATAGTCAACGACCATTATAAAGTAACAACATTAATGTTTCGATGATTAATCTCAAATCTAATTTGGAGCCATTTCAAATTTCAAATGATATTATCCCATTGAATACTGAATTCCATAATTCCCATAGACTCTATGCAAGGATCATCTGGTTCCAGTTTTCGATGGGTTAAAGTGGGTAAAATATACTGGCTAGCTTCTTTTGGCTCTTTTTATCTCCAATGTTTGTTCTCAATATGTGTTCTGGGCCTACATTACACATAAATGTAAAGGTCATTTGCTGAAATTCACCTCCAATTGCCCCAGCATGTTTAATTTGAAAATTGTTCATGATCTTATCAATATCCCAATTAACATAAAAGCTGTCAGTATTATGTTTCTTATTAGAATACATGTAAAGCCCCGGTCACATAGGACCCCGGATGCAACACGATTCACCCCGACTCGTTGTTCTGAGTCGGTCAAATGTGAATTAACAAAGAGTCGGGGTGAATCATGTTGCTTCCAGGGTCCTATGTGACAGGGGCTTTACATGTAGGTATACATGTATGTACCTAACCTAGTACAAGCATTTTTTCTGAGGTAACTTCTTGAAAGTCTATAATTGACATTAGTATTATCATTGCAAGAGACATTGACACTGTAACTTTAGATGAACTTGTGTTTTCTGCTGGCTTGTTATATTGTTTTATGGCCTACATTATGTGTATCGTTTTACATTTGCACTTTTATGAGAAGATCTGGCACATTATTGATATTATTTACCCTCTTGATACTCCGTGCTATAAAATTATTACCTGTGATACCAAGAAAGGGTTAGTGTAAAGTTCATCCAGAGTCATATTTACAACTGCAACAAAAACAAAACAAAACAAAATGTAACATTATTGGTTAAAACTCAAGTTTTTATATATTTCAATTCATTTTAAATTGAATAGAGCATACAGGGCCCACAGAAAGAACAGTACTGCGATTACTGATGAGGCTACCCTGTTGAAATAAAACGTAATTAAAAAAAATAAAAAATAAAAAGCATTTGAATTAAATCTCACTTTGGGCAGATGGGACAAAAGCACTTGGAAAAAGTAAACACAATCATTCAAATAGTCACAATATCTTCAAAAGAAAGTGTGTATTGCTGTTATTCATTGAACAGATGCAACACTTGTTCAACATTCATCCACAGAATAAGAGGGAAGGATTTTGTTTTGTATGTATCTACATAAAGTTAGTTTGAATGGTTGAAAGGAAGCTGTTTTCTTTGTCTGAATCTGTTTTCCTTCTGCTCACAGGGTCTGTCATTTATCCACCCTTATGGATGACAGTGAATCCCTTTGTATTAGCCCAAAATAATTATTTTTGTGCCCTACAATGTTCATGTAGTACATGGGTCTTTCTGTGTATTGTTTCTTCAAAAGAACAGATTAATGTTACATGAGTACACTCTTTACCAAATTTTTTAATGTTGTTTCAGAAAAGGAACATTTAAAATGACTACTAAGTAGATTAAATCAATTATGGGTAATTAATTCCACTTTTTGAAATGTTGTATCCACCCCTTTCCTCTTTCATGTTTTCGTTGATTTCTGTTCACCTTCAGATATACATCGTGTTTGTACAGTGTATCGTTGAAACATTTCCCGATGAATCAGTTTACCAAACTACCCCTTTGCAACATTGAGAAATCCAAACTTGTTCATATTCTTTTAAGATATAAAATTTCATGATCTTTTGTGGACCTGATACTTTCTTCTGCTTTTAAGTTAACTGAGATTTTGCTGCCAACTGTAAGCTCTTTTGTTTTTCCATTTATTTTCAGACGTACATTGGGAACGTGGTTGTTTCGATGAATCCATACACCAAGCTACCCCTCTACACTATGGAAAAGATAATGGAATACAGGGGCATGAATCTCTATGAACTACCTCCACACATGTAAGTTCATTATTATCATTTACTTCTAATAAAATTTGAATCATCATAATCACATCTAACAAAACCATTTGCGGAATATTTATGGTGCCAAAGAAAAGTTGGGATAACAGCCTCTTTTGAATCATCAAAATCACCTTTAACAAAACAATTTTGGTAATGTCATTTGTGCCAAAGAGAGGTTAGGCTTACTGGCTCTTTTGCCAAATTTTTTTAATCCTGAAAATTATGAGGTTCATGTAAGTGTGCCTTTTTCATATGTCCTGGCCGTGAATTGAGATTGATTTACATGTATGTTACGTAACATTTTTCATCATTGTTTGTATTCTAAGATAGACCAATGAAATATCTAAATGATTATGTAATATCTCATTGGTGGACAAATGTATGAATGACAGCGAACTGGAAAAAGTGGGCACACTTTATAATAAATATATGTCTATCAGTGTACATATTCAATGTGTGTTTCTCGAAATATAAATCGATGGGTGTTTGCCTGCCCATCCCCACTTGGATCTTACACTGTTTTATTAATGGAATTAATATTGTACATGAGAAATGTGTTTGTTCTTTATGTTAATACAAATATCATTGTACTGTATTTTAATATAAATATCATTTGTAATGTATCTTAACAGAAATATCCTTTTCTGCCATCACCTAAGTGGACCCTAAATCCCCCAGATCAATTTTTTATTAATACCTAGCCCATATGCTACATGTACACTGTACCTCCAAATGTAATCCTATTCATCAATCAATCCATCACTGAATACGACAGGATTATGTTTACAAGGGAGTGAAATATTCAATTAAACACGAGTGGAACCAAATAAGAATTAATGGATTTGAATTAGAGACAGTCATGAATTATGGAACATTATGATTTCATGCAAACATGAATGTTTATGTACATTGTATTCGATGGCTGGTATAAACTACATTTAGTCTTCAATGTATTTTTGAAAAGAAATGTGTGTTTTATGTTTGTCATGTTTTTATGTATACAGTGTTCAATCATTTTGGTGTATAATTACAAGTCGATAAATGGAAAGAATCATAGGCTTGTGTATCATGTCTCAGCATACATATCTACAGTGTTGTACAGAGGGGCTTATCAAAAGATGATCCCATTTCCTATATTCACATAATTTATATACTTCATTTAGAATTAAAAGTTATTGATTGAGTCTCTCAAAGATTTCTGATGGTCACATTGAATCAAAGTGTGAGTGCTTTTTATTGATGGCTATCTTTTTAATGCCATCCCTCACCCTATTTCCAAACATAATACCTAGCCTCAGTGCACAGATTAATACTATTAATAGATTTGTAACCTCAAATATATGTCTTCTCATTCAAAGGATTGATGCCTGGGTAAATCTCATTGTTCATACTTTAAGCACTGTGTATTTAAAGAGGACTGCAGAGGTTTATTATGTACATGTAGTCCTATCCTGTATTTAGGTCCTAAGATAAAAAGTCTGGCCAGAGAACAAGCTGATGGAGGGACATGTACTTTATTTATACTATGTTGTCTGTATAAAAGTTCAATTTCTTAACAATTATTTGTACATCTAATTTATGCTCACTCAAATTCATGCATGTTGTACCTCAAGCTCATTATCCTAAGTATTTTCAAACTGCACTGTAAAGTTATCGAGTCTGCATGGAAATCTATATTTAAAGCTTGGTATCGCAATTTCTCAAGAGTATAGATTCACAGTGTGTTCCATTATATCCTGCTGGTAGGGTCATTTTGGTTCTTATACTCCACCCAGTTCCCTGCTAAGATAAGGGGCTGAAGATAGGATTTTTGTAACAAGACTTTCCTGTCTTCTAATTGTTGGTCATTCTTTGAAGCATATTTTGGGAATGATACTGGGGAACTCAAAGAGGATGAAAATATTGTTGCAAGCTTTTGTTATCTACATGTAAGATATACTTTTAATTACGATTCACTATTGTCTCAGGCTACTACATGTACAGTAGTTACTGTATTGGTCAAAATAAATGGAACAGTGTCCCACCATGTCCCACTAAAGCCTAATGAAAACATATGCATTTTCGAGGGACATACTGTGATGCTGATCCTTATTTTGATAGAAATAACAGGCTATAAATGCACAGAGGAAATTGATTTTCATAGGTTTTCAGAATTGTTACAATAATATGATGTTCAATTTTGCAATTATGTAAACAGGTATTTTGTAAAAAGGAAACATAATTTGTATGGCTGTCCCACATCTGATAGTGCTTTGTGATATCTGTGATTTAATAAACACTTTGAAGAAAATTCATGATTTTGGAACAAAGGTTTTATTCTTCAAAATCCAAAATGAGATGGATTTAGAACAAATATCACTTTACAAAGTTTTTATCTCCAGAGGTGATAAAGACAAAAGCATTCATACCATGTATCTGGCAATTTCCTGAGTTCATCTGGAAGGAGGTGGATAAAGAATTTCCAGAGAAGTGAAACCAAGTCATTTTTATTTCAGTCTGAAAATCTGTCTAGACAAGAAGAAATCTTTCAATATCAATCCGAGTATGGGTTGATTATAGAATTCATGATTTTATCAAATGAGAAGGGATTTAAATCTTGTGGGATTTTAAAAGGTTTATAATGTTGGCTATATCGACAGGAAATTACCTGTACCTTGTTGATGTACATTAGTGCTATCTGATTTCCTGTACCTGAAACAGATGAAATTGTGAAAAGGATATAATGGAGGTGATTACCTTTTTTGTTTGAATTTACTCTTGTCTAATAGCTGATCTGAATCTTATCAAATTGAATAATTTTCGTGATAATATTTCATTTCTTGTTTTGCAATTTTTTTCTGAAAGTTGTGAAATTAAATTATTTTGCCTCTATGTTTATTATTATAAAAATTAGTTTAGAATTGTGGCTTTAATTCATACAAAGGGGAATATGTGATATAAACCATACATGCCAGATAGGATAAAGTAGAATATACATTTCCTGAAAATTTGCTAAAAATATTTTAGGTTTCATGCATGTATATTTTTCAGTCACAATTTGTAATCCATTGATTATAATTCTCATTTGATCGCATGAGACATCCAGACAATTTCAAATGGCCTAGATGGTTTCGTCTAGTGGTGGAAGTCCCTGGAAAGTGACACTTGGGTTTGAGGCTTGGATCCCACTCCTGACACCAATTTTCTTGATCTAAAAATTTGTACTTGCTTCTCTCCACCCAGGAATAAATAATTTATATTTTTATGACCAAGAAGATAGTGCATAAAGCACCAAGAGCATTAGATTGTTATTGAACAGAAATCTGCTATTAATACTTCCTTTACATAAAAGTCATAAAGATCCCATTTTGATTTGATTTTGATGTATGAAGGTTAAGAGTATTATTGCCTACAGATACATTAGAGATAAGAACAATGATCCTTAATTTTCATTTAATTTAATCATATTATTTCCATAAAATGTTGGTGCAAGTATTCAATTATTAATGATGTCTGCAGGGACATAAGAGATAAGAACAAACAATATTTATACTTTTCATTTAATCATATCAATTCCATTTTAATTAAATCTTTGATGCAGATATGCAATCACAGACGATGCCTACAGGGACATGAGAGATAAGAACAGAGACCAATGTGTCATCATCTCAGGGGAGAGTGGAGCAGGAAAAACAGGTGATTTATGGATACCCACCCAACCACCATCACAAAACCAATGTTACCAGAGTGGCATCTACATTATCCAAAATTTTCACCACACTGTCCGAAGTTATATTTTTAGCCAGCTATATGTAGTCTGGCAAGTTATCATGATTAGAAAATGCTTGAAAAGATACTATGAGCCAATATATTAATGGCTATTTCTCGAGATTCATGAGTTAGGGTAAAATCCAGGAGTCTTCTTTTAAAAGATGTGTGGCTCCTTTAGCCCCGCCCCCTTGGATCTGCCTAATGGGGTGTTGTTCAAAATCAAATGCAACTTCGCAAATTATAACGCGCATTTTCCGCACGCTTAACAAGACGCGCATGAAACAATGATTTTGATTGGCACGTTCCAATCAACTGCAATTTGCGATCAATTGCAACTTTTGAGCAACACCCCCTATGTGAATTTGTTACTTGAGTTCTTTACACAAAAGCATGTTTTTTTTTTTCATTAATACTATGTCACATGGGTTTGGGATGATTTATTCAGGGTTTTTAGAAGATAATAATTTCTGAAAAAAAAATATTTTTTTGCCTTATGTCTTGCTCAAACGCGTCTTGGTGATGTAGGGGTTTTCATGAAAATGTTTTCGAATCTTAGGATTAGTGGCAAAGAGAGCTTATCAGGTACATAATCTCCAGATGTTGAAACTTTGGGATAGTGGAGAACTGCCTAAAGGGTCCAAGTTTTATAGATCTCAGGAGAAAACCCAATTTAGGAATTGGTTCCAATTTTGTCATGGGATTGGAATGTGTTGATGTCCTAGATTATCCTTTTGATTTGATTGTTCTTCTCACTTTATTGAAGCAGTCTGGGGAATATCATACAAAATTTCTATTGATTAAACTTGGTTTAGCGTCTATTTTTGTTACTTAGACGGATGAGTTAGAAAAAGATATATTCAATTATTATGAATAGTAAACTATTCAGTAAACTATACAGTATGTCGTGTATTTATGTTTTCTTTCAAATTTGAATATGAATAGATGTATTTATATAGAATTACCAATAAATGCCTTTATTCATAAATACATTGAATACACTAACATGTGATTTAAAAGAATGGAAATAGATGATATATGATAACAATGCAAACAAATAATTATTTTTTTGTGATGTTTCTTCTTCAGAGGCGAGTAAAATTGTGATGCAGTATGTAGCAGCTGTTTGTGGTAAAGGAGGAGATGTGGATACAGTCAAAGAACAACTCTTACAAAGTAATCCTGTCTTGGAATGTAAGTACCACCATTATGCTTAGATGCTAAGGCCCCAGACACATAGAAGCTCTGAAGCAACACGATTCATCGTTCGGAGGCAGTTAACTGTGAGCTAACAAAGAGTCGTGTTCAATCGTTGCTTCCGACCATCTATGTGACTGGGGCTCTTGATGCCAACCATCATGGAATGTGCATGAGATCAGGAATTAAAATGTGAATAACCAAGCACCTTAGCCAAATATTTTCTTTGTGAGAGAAGCCATGTATATACTTATTATTGTGCTTTGTCTCATGAGAAAATATTTGGTTAAGCTGTTTTGTTATTCACATTTTAATTTCTTTCCTTTTGGGTATTTGAGAATGGTGGCATCTCTGCATTACCCAGAGCTGCCAACCATCACGGAACATGCTAAAATCAATTTGCCATAAGAATACATCTACTTGATATTCTGTAATGTTTGGCATTCCTATGATTCAATAGACCACTTTTGTAATGTATTCAAATTTATTCACTTTTGCCCCAAGATGAAATATGTATGCCCCTGTTAAAAGATAATGAGATTATAATAAGCAGAATGCTATTTGCATACATTAATGAAGCTAGGTTGGACAACGATTGTAGCCTGACCAACCTAGCAACAACTACCGCATGCCATTCATATTTGTTCCATTGAAATAGGATTATTTTATACCACATGAACAAATAGTTTGTCATTGTGCGTTTGACAAAGGGATGTGCATAAAATGTGAATTAATTACGAAAGTGGTCTATTCCTGAATGATTTGAATGGAAATTTGAAAGGAAACTTCAATTTTGGGGAATCCATGTAATGCAAATTATTTGCTGCTACATTTTGGCATTAGGTATGTGAGCTCATTTATTCAAATTTGTATACATTATCCATATACAGAGGTTTAAATTTACAGCCAAAAAGCTTGTCCAAGTCTTGCCCAACATAGCAACAACTAATGTATGTCAACTGCATTCCAAGTATTGCAGTTCAATTGACACTTTTGTAACATATTCAAATTTTATGCACGCTTCTTTATTAAATGCACAATGACAAACTATGTGATCATCTGATACAAAGCAATCATATTTTAACAGAAGTAATGTGGATAGCATGGAGTAATTGTTGCTAGGTTGGTCAAGTAGAATTCTTACTATTGTACTCTAATTATTTTTGACAGCTGAATACATATTTTGCCTTTGGATAAATGTGGATAAATTTGAATAAAATGTTACGAAGGTGGTCTATTGTTAGTTACCAAATCATAAATGTGTGCTTCTTGCATGAAATGTTGCTACGCCGTATAAAGAAAAATACAATTATAATGGTGAATGTTTTGTCTTACATGACCTATTTATATATTGAGCTATTTCCCTCCTCAAATTTAACCACCAAATCTATTTCGGTTGTGAGCATTTGGCTCATTAATTTCATGACATTTGCCTTTTGTGGTTGTTCATGTATTTCAAGGTTTAATGACACTGCCAAACAACACTATGTATTCCGCACAGAAATCAAACAAAAGACATCTTCAAAAGTCGTTTATTAAAGGGTATCTCAGGCAAGAAAAATGATAATTTGCTCGTTGGTAGTGTACACAAAATCAACTCTGCTACACATCACATGCAATTGAAAAGATGCCTTATTTTTTTATATTGAATTTTAGAAATTGATTGATAAGGACAACTCGTACAAAGACGAGCCTACATGTATATGCGAATTGGGACATGCACTCAGAGAATGCGCACGTATTTAAAAAGCACGCACTGAGCCCGACTCTTTGGTTTGGCTCCATGCGGCGATCGTGAACGAGACATTTATTTGCATGTTACTCCTTAACTAATGATCTGTATCTTGTTGGATAAAGTTATTCTGGGTTCATTTTATGTACCTAAAGCCCAGGTCATATAGGACCCGGGAAGCAACCCGATTCACCCCGACTCTTTGTTCTGAGGCAGTTAACTGTGAATTAACAATGAGTCGGGGTGAATCTTGTTGCTTCCGGGGCTCTATGTGACCGGGGCTTTAGTGATATACAAATTATATTGTTTGACCTTAGATACCCTTTAATCTAATATAAAAAGCTGTTTGCATTTATTCACCTATAAATGCAATGAACTGTAGAGTGGTTGATTTTCTTCAAACACAAAACACCTGTTTGCTTCTTCCGAGCATGGTTGAATAATTTTCTTTATAAGCAGATATTCAGGTATGGACTAAAACATCTGATTTTTTTTTATTAAAACATTCTCCTCATTCTGATGTGTATGAGATAAATTAAAAGGTGAAGCCATAAGCAGCTGACTCAAATATTTTCTCACAAGAGAAAGCATGATAATAATAACTCGCGGACCCCATTGGAAATAAGCCTTGTCGGCTTTCATGGGTTATCCAGTCATGTATTTTGCTACTGACGAATAAATCAAATCAAATCTTATACATTTGTGCTTTCTCTGATGAAAAAATATTAGGTTCATCTGCTTGTTGATTCACATTTCACAGCATGCATATTCTGGAAGGTTGGCATGTCTGCAATTTGTAGTCATTCTTTCAAAACAATGGGTTTGATTGACAACCAGAAAGCTTGACCAAGCTTGTAAAACATAGCAACAGATAATTGTATGCAAAGTGAATTCTAATTGTGTTCCAGTTGTTGCTAGCAAGTACTTTGTCCTAATAACTGGTTGACTGGTCAGAATAGGCCTTCCACAAGGACTAGTATCATGTTCAGTTACACTGTTAGGCAGGGTGGATGCATGTTGCTCTTCATAATAGTATTTTGACTTGCATTTTTGTGCTTTACATGGGTTCACATTTCTACAAAATGCTGTTCAATATGAAAGGAATGCACATAGTGCTTGCTCCAGAACCACAAACATGGGACTGCCATTTTATGATATATTTATTTCGTTTTGGGGGTTAACATTGGAGGACCAACTTGAATCGTCATCTAAGAAGTGAGCAAAGTTAAATAAAATCCAGTGTTTGTGAATTAAAAGATGCATGATTGATACAAGCTGTGATTTCTTTTGGCTTATTACAATACAACTGGTATGAATAACAATGGTAATAATATGCCCTGTGGCTTACACTCTGCATGAGGAATCAATAAAGCAGTCTGTTCTTTTTTATTTAGCAGTATTGATCCACTGGGTACAAAATTAATTGTTGTCAAACAGATGGGTGGATTTTCCTTTTTTGCAATATCCAGATTAGCCAACGCAATCAGGCGAAAGCAATAATTTTAACACATTTTGAGCACATTATGCAATCAACCTTTATCTGCTTTATATTACAATAATTGAAGAGTATTGGCCAGTTTCATGAACAAATTAAGTTTTATGTGTAATTAAATTCATGTAATGGCTGTTTAAAATGGATGCAATTTCAGTCACGTAGGTAAATGTTTGATTTGAATAGTTTATCTCTGAATGACAAAAAATATCCTGTCTGAGCAAACAAGGTAAAATAGAACGGAAGTTACTGTGTGTGAGAGGCCGTATTTTGCGAGAATTGTGAAAATGGGCACGTGTTTATAGGAACATACTGTATGAGATTATTTGTAATTCCAAATAAGAGAAAGTCTATTTCCAAGTGTGTATTTGTATTAATGGAGACACTACCCACTCATCTTTAAGGAGAAGATTTCAAAAGAAAATATCAAAGGTTGAAATTTCAAGTGTCGTAAGATTGTCCCATGATTAACTGAGCATTTTTTTCTTTGTGTAACAGCATGAAAAGCCAATAGGATTAGCATCAATCAATTGAAACATATCACGAATTGAATTGACCTCTCTTCTGTTGACTGATTAAGTTTACACATATATGTACATTGATTATTGTACAAACTTTTGTTTGCATAATGTATGTATTTCATTGATTGCACTTATGTATATAGACCATGTTGTCTACTTTGAAAAAATCTAGTCCAGAATTATTTGCCTATAAGGTCAGAAGGGAAGGGGGGAAACTGGAAAATAAGGGCAAAATGAAGGAATTTAAATAAATGGTAAATCGGTAGATTTTTTTTTAAATTCAGTTGAGGAAGGTTGAAGTAATTGAATCAAGAAATCAGAAATAAACATGTGAGTTATTTCTCAAGTTAACTACCTAAATAAGTTTTAAGAGATTCATGTATTTCATTGGTAAAAGAATGAATTATATTTCATACTGATATCGATTCATGGATTTAGGTTTGCAGAACTTATAAAAAATAACAATCTTTCTATTCATTCAAGTCAAACTCTGAGCCAAGGGAAGGAAGATGTATTAAAACATCCTATCCTTTTATGATTTCAGATGTAATTACACAATGATCAGTGATACAAAGAAACTTAGAACATTGTTGACTTCCTGTATTCATTTCTCTTTGGGTGTTTCCTGCTAATAATGTTCGCTGCTGTTCATTATAGAAGTGTTTCGCATTTTGAGCGCAATGCAACAAAATCCCGAGGTCTCGTGCGGGATTATCATTAGCGGCTCAATATTCATTTAACGGGATACATTCAATCTGTAGTGGATTTGTGTGGATGCTTGAGAAACTATTAAAGGGATTCCTCAAAGTTCTGAAGGATGAAAGAACAGTCATTGTCATCTTTTTTCTATATTTTCCCCATTGTTCAGAATGTTATTTAGGTGGATAAAATGAGATTTGTACGTTGGCATGTTGGAGAAAGGGGAGTTGTGGACATTGAATGCAATCCTGTGTTATAATAGCTTTGTTGACAAAAATGTTGATTCCAACGGCAACACATACGTAAATTTTCAGGATTAAAACTTAGTAACTTTCATGATAGATGCCTTTTTGCTTCATCCTAAAGACGTTTCCACCTGGCAAGGATTTCCACGTACCATCAACAATAGATATTTCCATTAAAATTTGTGCAAGGTCCTTTTCAACTTCTTAATTTGCTCTCTACAATGTTACACTTTCCTGTTATATATTTTTCTGTGCAATGGATCTTTAACAACGTCCATATGGCCCATGCCTATCTGTATCAACATATCATATTCAGACCATCTGGATCTTCATCAATATCAAATCTAAACTAAAAACAAAAGAGTAATATTAAAGTAGAGGGCAGGCTGGGAGTGGAATATTCTGCAGTTTGTGATTTTACACATGTGAAGAGCATTGGACAATCCCATAATACACCCTGTAAATAGTTTATGTAAAGAGAAACAGTAAAAAAACCCACTTAAACGTGTTTATTCAATAATGTTATCTTATTTGAGCATCTAGTTAACTTCTAAATAACATTAAGAATGAATTATACATGTATGACCAAAGGACTGCTTTGGAGGAAATCTTATCTCAGGGTTGTGAAATTATTGTGAATTGGACTTCACTGACAGTGATGTTGTTCAGGGAAAGTGGGATTCTTCCAACCTAACTGGATTTCCTTGTATTAAATACTTCATCAGTAGATATCTTGTATTTGATACATTCTCTCCCTACCCCCTAGTTCACTTTCAAATCCTGGATGAGTGTATGTAAATGCTTTCCCTGATAATGCACCTTGATTTAAATCAGTGAAACCTGGATAAGAAAAGCGTTTTTCATTTTTTAGGGCATATATGCAATGTTGGATCAGAGGACTGTTTTTGCAGGAAATCTTTTCTTAGGGATGTTCAGGTTTAGGGTTTTATACTGTACTGACAGTCTTAGTATTCAGAAGTAGTGGGATTCTTCCAAACTTAATGGATTTCCATGTATTAAACACTTCATAATCAGTAGGTCTACATGCATAATATCCTGGAAATGAATCTTATTTTGGATGATTTTCTGAAGCATTGACAGCACATGCAAACTTTGTATAAATTTGCCCGAGGCATGCTTTTGAGAAATCTTGTTTAACAATAGTCTGTTTACATGGAACAATTATTTAGGGTTTGCAAACAAATCATGAACAGTGAATAAGCATCCACAAACACGGCCCCTTTTCTAAAGTTGAGTGAGAAGATCGAGACCCGGTTTGTGTCTCGTTTTGAGTATAGTCTGGGCCCCGGAGAAGGGAGTAGGCATATAAATGTGGCGAACTTCTGTACTTTGGTACCTTGGAGCAAATGAAAACGATAAAAATACAGCATTCTCTATGATCAAAATAAATCTAGGATTTCTAGATAACATTCCATTTTGACACAATGACTCTTGATATCAGTAAGAACATGTTTTAGCTACTCCATTTTCATAGTGAATATTCTGTAGTATAAGAAAAGAATTGTTTTTGTTAAAACGATGTCACAATGAGTCAATAAATGCGAAATTTCTTATTGAAGAACACTGTAGTGTAGAATGATAAAAATAAGAATTCAGGATAAGCCATGATTTTGTTGATACCCGGGTTCACTAATACATGTAAATTTCATGTGTTTTCTGTAAAAACTCATTATTCTTGACAACCTGAAAGCTTGTCCAAGTTTTGTCCGACATAGCAAAAAGTAATGTATGTAAATTGGATTCCAAGTATTGTAGTTCAATTGTTACTAACTGGCGTAGCAAATGCCACATGACTGTGTTCATTGGCAAAAAACCATGCATCAATATGAATCCAATTATAAAACCAGCCTACGACTTATGTCTGTCCACAGTTCTATATATATATTACAGTTTACTGAAAATATCACCTGGGTTGTTAGCAAGGCAGAAATGTTTATTTTAATTTAACAAGGACATTAAGCCAAGCATTGGATTACATTTTGGGATTAGCACGCAGACAGCGAAAGTGAGTCATCCCAATCAAAACAGACTGTATTCTCATATTCCGAAACAACGCTGGTCTTGGGTACCCCAGGCGGGAACACTTTCCAGAAATATACAATCTCTACACATGGAGCCTTATGATTCACTTTGAAAAATTGACCTATGTCTTTAAATGTTTTTACATCAAGCAAAGTATACACAAATCTTTGTGAATTGTGAAATATGGGATGAAATGTGTTTTACACTTCATTAGCACCTGAAGGAAATTTTCATCGTAGTTTCACCAAAGAGGCAAATCTGATTTCCGTCTGCCTTTTTATCTTCACCATGGGAACAGCTTCTCCCATAAAACATGGATGGGTTTTCATATTGTTAGTCACATTTTACCTTGTCATTATCTCTTTTCACCAGATTTCTCTACCATTTCCATTTATTTCTCTCTTTCAGATGCATGTAGTAATTGAAGCTCCCATATCTTTGTCTATTGCACTCTTGCTTTCTCTTCCCTTTTCCCTGTCTGGCTCGCTCTTTTTATCTGTCCTTGTCTTTTTATTTGTGTATTACATGTACCTCTTCTGAACATGATTTGAACACAATTACTTAATATAATTTTCAGTCAAATGCATAGATAATTGATAAAAGCTTTGAACATTTCCAGTCTTCGCAATTCATCTATCATTTTCTGAGAAGGAAAACCAATCATTTGAAGTCCTCCTTTACTTAAGATTGGAGCACAATGATTTGAGTCGATATTCTGTTTAATAGACAAAAAGGTAATGATTAAACCGTTTGCTTTCATGCTCCGGTTTAATCATTTATTATCTTTTTGTCTATTCTACTTTTAATCAACCGACGCAGAAACCTTCTTTTATATTCTGTTTAATACATTGATAAGTTATTAAAGCATTCAATTTTAGTCTTTTAATACATTTTATCCTATCTGCAAGTTGAAATTACCTCTGTATCTTTTTGGGAGAGGTCGAAATCCATTAAGGAGAAATGTTTTCATTAAAATGTGTCTGCACTCAGCTACAGGCCACGTATTGATCAATAATATATTTCGGTTATGATGTATGATGCGGTAGCTTGGTATGACATCATGTAGACACCATGCTGAGAGGGTGTGATGATTCATCGGAGAGATGACTGAGGGGCTTTGTCTGAGATGATGATGATGATGAGGAGGGGGATGGGGGTGGGGGATGATGGTGATGATGGTGGTTGATAAGCAGTCTAGATGATGATGGTCATGAGAAACACCTTTAAATCTAAATTCATCATCATCATGGTTGCAAAATATGGAGTTTTTTTTTTATGATGTATTGTATATTCACCCAAGCTTTCCATTATGTATATTATTCCAGCATTCCACAATGAAAGTATTAATGTGTTAACTCTTTCCATATCTGCCCAGAGCAGATTTTGCCCAGAACAGATTTTACTCAATCATCTTTGTATTTTAACTTTATGTGGTTTAAACAATTATTGCAGATATATGGTAAATTGCTAATATTAGTGCAATAATATTACTACAGTGTAGAATTGCAAAAATATGTTTGTTCTCTTTCAGCATTTGGAAATGCAAAGACAAACAGAAATGACAACTCATCAAGATTTGTAAGTAAAATTCAATCTTAAATTATCTTTACTACCTTTATCATTTTTTCAAAAATTTCAATAGTACAAATATAGAGTTTTATTATGAAAAGATAGATAGATAAATATACAGATAATGATTAATTATAGGAAAACATTCAAGATTGAACTATGAAGTAATGAACATATGTTCGGTCATTTTATCTCACCTTTATTTTTCGGGGAGATAAGAAGACAATTCAAATTGTCAATTATAGGAAGCCATTTTTTCAAAGCATAAACTCTGAAATAAATCAATGAGGTTTTTTTTATATGATAATAGTAGTGCTGATGATGATATTAATGTTTGATGAATATGATAACTTCATGTAATAATAGTCGCAAAAAGAGCAGGATGAAATGAAAGTGAATCTTACCCATTTTATTTTACAGGGAAAGTACATGGACATAGAATTTGACTTTAAAGGCGATCCAGTTGGTGGTGTTATCACAAATTGTAAGTGAATTAAATGAATATTTAATCAGTATCAAATTGCTGGCTTGTAAAGTATAGATTGATAGTTCGCTGAACCTGGCCGACTGAGCTTGTCAGAGCATGAAGATAACAAAGGGAATAATTTTTGTTCGGAGAAGCATCATGGTGTGGCGGTTTTGACTGTCGCATTTCAGCGAGAGGGTCGGCGGTTCGAATCCCATCTATGACTTTAATTTCCTTCAGTAATGTATCCACAATGTGCTTCATCCTCGGCGAGATGAATGGGTACCAGTAGGAGGAAATTCCTTGAATGCAGTGAGCACCATATGGTCGCCGTGGTATAGCAGGGTAACAATAATGCACAGAGCACTTTGAAACGATTCATATGAAGTGCTATAGAAATATTATGTATCATTATTATTATCATTATTATTATCATTATTCATGATACATATTGTTTTAATAAGATCCTGGGTAGTGTTTTGATGTAAAAATGTACAATGCGCAATATTTTGGGTTTCATTGATCTTCTTACC